>JAJIBD010025464.1:0-32623 GCA_021461705.1 Cryptotis parvus | reverse complement strand
AACTCTTGAGCCATCGCCAACATGGCAAGGCGCGCTCAGGAACCAAATGTTAACATCCAAGCTTGCTAAAGAGTGCAGAGAAGCGATAAAGGAAGACCTCAAAGAAAGAAGAGCCAAAATACTGGAAGATGCAGCAGAAGCCGGAGGAGACTCGTTTAGCGTTGCAACGCCCGGCCTGTCCAACTATAAGACCAAGATGACCGGCCCTCTCGGATGCCCTGGATGGATCTATCACATCTTCCAGAAAGGCAAATGGATAAGATTATCCATGACTTCTACTCAGGATCTCTTTGATAGCCACATCCACCCGCCCACATAAGAAATCCCAAGATGGGCATGTCATTCCCAACATTCTCCCGCCTGAAATCCAATACTGGGATTTCTTGTCAGTAAAGAAGTGATCAACACCAGGCCCAGACAAAGTCAGACCAGAACACCTTGAAGAATCTGACTTCAGCAATCATCAATACACTGGCTCCGCTTCTACACCACTCACCTTTCGTCTGAATGCGGTCGTGCCCTCCCCATTGGAAAAACCAGCAAGACAGTTCTACTATTCAAGAAGGAGACATTCACGGCATTGGCGGGTCATTATTGTCCCATCTGCCTGCTGTCTGGCCCGCGTTGTTCACTCGAGTCATCCTGAACAGGATTGGCAGAACATTAGATGAAGGGTGGCCATGCGAACAAACTGATTTCCAAAAAGGATTCAGCACAATCGACCATATATTCACACGGTAATCCAAGCTCACTGAAGTGTGTTGGAGTTCAGGATGCCAGTCTGTCTCACGCTCACTATTTAAAGAAAGTCTTTGATTCTGTGGAGACTGGAAGAAGCCATTGAAGCTCCCAGCCAAACAGGGCGTCTGTAAAACCCACACAATACATCAAGAGGATCCTTCATGAGCTGTATTACTTTGATTTTCACTACACCAGGATCTCACCATTCTACAAAGAAGTTATCATCAATGCCAAAAGAGTGATTAGAAAAGTGATACCATCTCACCAAATCTCTTCAGCGCCACCCGGGAGAACATCATGCAACAATTAGAATGGGAGGAATTGGAGTAAGATAGACGTTAGGCAACTACATCACCTCCTGGTCGCTGAGACATCGTACTAATAACACTCAAACATTAGCCAAGCGGCAAAAAAATGCTGGCTGACTTTTGACTGAAATGTGGAAAGATAGGTCTACAGCTGAAACTCAGCAAAAACTAGGTTCATGAGAAAAATGAACTAGGTTCCCAGAGGCCTGGTCTCTCTCTCAATGGAACTAACATCTCTGAATGCAGCAAAGCGTACGGATAATTCAGGTCAAGGTCAACACGATGAACGACCTAAAACCTGAGCTGCGTAGGAGGAAGAGAGCGTGCATGGAATGCCTTCCTCCAAAAGCACCAAATAAATAGCTAAAGAAGTCTAAGAACTCTCTCCAAGGTATATGCCTTGAACTTCACTGGTTCTCTGCATTAACATACGCCTCAGAGACCTAAAGCTCTACTAAAGCAGGGATGAGAATGCTATTTGGTCTCCTAGAGAGTCATCAAAAGAAAGTGTTTGAATATCACGCCCCACCTAGAAGGAGAGAAGGAACTGTAGCCAACCTCCGTCGCTATTCCAGGAATCAGGATGCCTGTCTCGCTTGCCAGGGCATCAAAAATCAGATGGGCGGACATGTAATGCGATTCTGGAGACGACCACACTAGAGCTGCTTGCAGACTGGATCCCACGGGCTGCCAAAAGATCACGTGGGCAATTCCACCCACAAGAGATGGTCAGACTTTTGTCAAGACCCTGAACAAATGTGATTTGATGCTCTTTGTATTCCTTGAAGCAAATCCAGGATGCCATTGGGCTACACTCATCGTGACAGGGGTCAAATTGAAATATTACTTGGCACTCCACCTTCGAGCAAATAAATGAATAATGGGGATGTCAAGTGTCAGATAGACATGTAAAAAAAATCCATTTTTTTTTACATGTAGCTGCCCAGTTTTCTCCCAGCACCACTTGCTGGAAAGAGGCTTTCTCTTGCTCCATTTCATACTTTTGCCCTTTATCAAGATAAAGCAAGGGTGGATAACTCTGGAGTAGAACATTCCTAAGTAGTTATCCAAAAGTGAATAACTGAAAGCAGATGGCGGGTTCTAGCCCTGTCCTGCCACCCCAGCAGAGCCTCACAAGAAGCCAGAGGAACCCCCACACTATGAGGTTCACCATCTTCCACATCCGGATTCCACTTCTCTCAGAGCTCCAACCACAGAATAAGATGATCACAGCCCGGCTTGCACTGCCACTCTGCAGCTGCGCAGTTCATCAATAAATGTCTCAAGTTTCGAGAGTTGACTACAAGAGTATCCCACCCACACAGCAGAGCTTTTCCAGCTACCCATGTCATCGGGCGCCTTGACATGCCTAATACCAGTAAATAATTATAGACCCCATTCTCAATGGCATTTTGATGGAATGGTTTTGAGTCTCTTTATGTTCTGAGTGGGTAGATGCTCCTTGGGCTATCCCCACATGTGACAGGACAGATTGAGATGCTACTGGTGCCCACTTGAGTAAATCGATGATCCATGGAAGTCATGATCAAGTGATGAAAGCAGAGCATTTTATAGGCCAAATTGTTAAAAATCAAAAGGACAAGTACCATTAATTTGCATGAAAACAGCCTACCAATGAAATAATATAAATGAAAAACTAAGTGGGCATTAGCATATAAACAAAGTATGAATCTTCATCAGCCAAATCAACAACCATATAAAGTAGTTGAAAGTAGCTTGGTGAACCCACTATTCTCTCTCTGTGTTTTCTTAAAGGTTTGCTACTCCCCTCAACCAAAATAAACAATAAAACAAAAGAACTGGAGTTATGTTTCGTAATACTCATAATTACTACACAGCCACACTTGAAATATTTATTTATTGTCAAAAATTCGACTAACTCAAGACTCAGATACATGGGGCAGAGTTACTACTGACTCTCCCTGTGCTCAGCTGATCACCAGGTGCCTGGGAGGGAAGTGCCCTTGCCCCTGGCCGCCATCCCAATAAAACTTAGCAAGAAGCCAGAGGAAACCCCCACACCAAGAGGGCAGTCGTTTTCAACTGATCCAGGACTCCACAGCTCGTCAGAGTTCCACCTGGGAGAAAAGCTGGATTCTCAGGTTCATCAGTAAATACATGAGGATGAGAGTCTACTACTGAGATTGTACCACCCATACAACAGAACCTGGCAAGCTACCTATGTTGTAGGCTTTGACATGCCAAAAAACCAGTAAATAGACCTCAAGGACCTGAATGAATGGTTTGTTACTCATCATGTTCCTGGAGTGATCAGATGCCCTTGGGCCAAAGCACTCAGCACACCAGGCTGTATGGAGGTGTTACTGTGGTGCCTGCTTGAGCAAATCAATGAACAACAGGAAGACGAAAAAGGAGCGTGACCAACTAACTCTACCTTTGGGTGACTTCATGCATGACTACAGAAATTTTTTATCTTCCTTTATTTATATGGGAAAAGGAGAACTTGAATTGCATACCTAAAATCATGGAGCATCTGCATGTCTGTGCATATTGTTTCTAAAGACATGCAGAAGTGAACCTCAGCCAGTGGTCCTCACTAACGAGTGATAAGATTATAGGCCACTTCTAATATGGAAATCTGTTGTTCTTTTCATCTTTGAGAAAGAATAACTATTCCAACATTAATAATCACTGTCTCTAACAAAGCAACTGGAAGTCAGAGATAAACATATGGGACTATATGAAACTTAGGTTTTTTCACCTCAAAAGAAACAGTGACCAAGATACAAAGACAGTCCACAGAGTGGAAAGAATATTCACCCAATACTCATCTGATAAGCAGTTAGCATCCAGGATATATCAAGCACTGGTAGAACTTTTCACAAGAAGGAAACAGCCAACTCTAAAAAAAATGGGGGAAGAAATGAACAGAAACTTCGACAAAGAAGAATATTGAATGGCCAAAAGGCATATGAAAAAATGCTCAACATCACTAATCATCAGGAAGATGCAAATCAAAACAAGAATGAGGTATCATCTAACACCATAGAGAGCTGGCACATATCCAAAAGAGGACAAAAAAATGTTGGCCTGAATGCGGGAAAGAGGGACTCTCATCCATTGTTGGTGGGAAGGTCAACTGTGGTGCAGCCTTTTTGGGGAAAACAATATGGACATTCCTCCAAACTAGAAATTGATCTCCCATTTGACCTAAGCATACCATTCTGGGAATATATTCTGAAGGCCAAAAACACACAGCAGAAACACCATCTGCACTTTTATACTGATAGCAGAGCTTATTCACAATAGCCAGAATCTGGAAACAACCAGAGTGCCTGAGAACAGATGACTAGATAAATAAACTGTGGTATATCTGCAGAATGGAATACTATGCGTGTTAGGAAAAAGAAGTTATGAAATTTGTCTATAAATGGATGGACTGGAGAGGATCATGCTGTGTGAAATTAGCCAGAGATAAAAGGACAGATATAGAATGACTGCAATTATTTTGCAAGATATTAAAAATAGTATGATATTAACACTCAAGGTCATGCAAAACATGGATCAGGAGGCCTTGTCAGTGGGGTGGAACCTACTGCAAGTGTGAGAGTCAGGAGGTTAGGTAATACAGAGAAAGGAACAGTGTACTAATAATTGTTTGAAATGATAATACCAGCATAGAACTGAGCATTGAAAGTAGACAAAAGGATATACACATAACCTCTAAAATGTATGTATTGCTGTGTCACAATGTAAGAGAAGGAGAGAGATCGAGGGAGAGAGAGAGAGAGAGAGAGAGAGAGAGAGAGAGAGAAGCAAAAATTGCTTGCCAAGTAGATGCAGGCTGTGGAAACGGGAACATTTAGTAATACTGGGTGGCAGGAATGGAAAAGCTGAACATTGTATGATTGAAACCCAAATCTAGAACACTTCTATAACTGTATATCTCTGGGTGGAAGTAATAAAAAAATTTAAAGAATATAATAACTGTGGTTCAGAAGAACTTTTCTTTCATAACAAAAGTTTATATAGTAAATAAACAATTTCAAAAAATGATATTTAGTCTCTAAATAACTGTTATAGCAACATCTTTTGGAGGCAGGGAATATAAAGTCAGCAGTAGCTTTACTCTGAAATTTTATTGAAAATACAAAATATTAATTATAACCCTATCTCAGTTGAAATTATATATTCATCTATATATGAAAGTTGAATTATTAAATTATTGTCTTTCTTTCCATTTTACTCATATACTAACTCTACTCTTACATAGATTGGCGTGATAGGCTGGCCTCTCTGTGCCAAAATAAACAGTAGTTTTTTTCTTTGGTTTCTTTGATCACACTCATTACCTCAGGGGTTTCTCCTGGCTCTGCACTCAGGAATTCATTCTGGCGGTGCCTAGGGGACCATATGGGATGTCGGGATTGAACCCAGGCTCTGCATGGTCTTCTCTCGGCAAGCGCAAAGGCAAATGCACCCTACCCACTGGCTATCTGCTCTGGCCCCAAAAAATAGTGAAAAAATTCATTTAGAAGTGTTAAATGTAGATTATATTTTATTGTATCATTTTTAAGTACACTACACAGACCATGAAAACAACAACTTTTCAACAAGAGTTGAATAGTAAATAGCGGTGTACGTGCATACGGAATACTGTGCAGCATAAATTAGGGATGAAATCATAGGAGTCGATAGAACGTGGAAAGAGCTTTAGAGATTAACAAGGTTAAGTGAAATATGTCAGAAGAGTAGAGGAAACAAACATCAAATGATCTCTCAACTCCACTAGTGCGAAATATGGTGGACAGACCAAGCGCAAGGGGGAAAATCTCATTGAACAATGACAAACCCTTTGATGCTGAAATAACACAACTCTAAATTTGTAAATTTCTTAAACAAGCTTTCGTTTACATCTTGAATCATATTTTCCCTAATAAAACTCTCAAGAATGTGGAGGGCAGGTGTGAATTTGAAAAGGCTGAACTTGGATGATGTGTGGACAGGGTGAAAGGTTATAAAACTTTCCATTTCCAGAGTGTAGAAGTTCATATATCAATACTGTATATTTTAACACCATTGAAAATCCACCTCAGAAGCAAATTAAACTAAAATTAAAACTAGAAATACAAACTTGTATTTGTCTTTTATAACTTGTCCTCCCATTGTTCATCGATTTGCTTGAGCAAGTGCCAGTAAAGTCTCCATTCATTGGGAATGAGGTCCATTATTCAGCTACTGTTTTTGCATGGTGAAATACATCATGGGTAGCTTCTTGCCAGCTCTTGCCATGGCTCTGGGTTAATCCCAGGGGGCCTAGTTTCTTTTTCTTACAAGCCTAGATCATCAACTATCTAGGGATTCACAGGCAGAGCCCTGGGTCTGAGACAAGCCTGTCTCCCAAGCTACACCTGACTTTCAATTTTGGCGCCTTTGATAGAATAATGCCCTTGTATTTCTTGAATGAGAAATCTGGTGTTGACAAATTTGTTTAGTTTCCATGTTACAGAATGCTTCAAGGTTTCTTTCCTTACATTCTGAAGTGTCAAACATGACACTCTCCACTTGTAGATTTTATTCTTTGCTATTTTCATATATTTTGGTTGAAACATAAAAGCTATTGCAAAAACATCTTAATACAGTACTTGTTTTTCATCTCTATCTCTCTTAAATATTTTTTACTTCGCGAAACCCATCAATAATGTCACCATTTTAAGTTTTGGTGCAGATCTCTCTACATTTAGGTATCCAGAAGTTTTGTTATCATCTTGAGGCTGGAGCTATACAGCACAGCGGTAGGCATTTGCCTTGCACTCCCCGGCTGACTCCACTACCCCCGGCATCCCATAAGGGTTCCTGAGTACTGCTAGAGCACTCCTGAGCATTGTCGGTATGCAATTCAAAAAAGGATAAAAAAGTTTTGTTGGCCTTTATGGACATGCAGCCATTCATTTCCTCCTGGCCAGTTTAGGAAGTTTTTACACTATTATTTACTTGAATAAATGCTCTTCTCTCTTCCCTGAATACTCACTTCTCAATAAAGACTTAAAGTTTTTGAACTGTCTCACTTTTTGTTTTATTTTCTGTTTCTCATATGTTTTTCTATCTTCTCAAAACATGCTATTTAAATTTTAATAAATGTGGTTACAAATAGTAAGCCGAATTTTATGTAATATTAATGTAGTAAAAGCTGCTGCACCCTTACCACCACCAGTGTTCCTGCACCGATTATCCTTATATCACCTCTCTGGTATAATATTTCTCTCTCCATACAGCTTCTCCCCCGGTTGTTTGTCAGGTCAAGTCGCTGCAACTTAAATAACAAACGCGTAAGAGTGTATTTCTTGCTCTGATACCAGTTCATTTATTTCTTTCTGATCTCTATATTACACAGAAAGAGTGAAATCTGGCACGGGTTTCCCATGTGATATTTCCTTACTTTTAACATGATATTCCAGTTTCATCCACATTGCATCTATCATCTGCATAGCTTCGGGTATTTTGTCACCAGCTGTATGGTACTCCATTGTGCATATATACACAACTCCTTTCATCTTCATTGGGTCAACACATCCACTCATCTATCATTGATATTTTTTGTCTTTCACCCAAGTTAACTATATATTTCTAACTCTGTGCCCATTGATTCATTCCTTTTGTTAGGTCTATTCTGTATGATAGGTGCTCCTCTTGGTGTTTTCCCCATAAGTTGAACTCTCTTCTTTTTACAACGCTCTACTGAACATAAAGTTATTTTCTTAATAAAACTAAATTTTTTCTTCTTCCTTGAACATTGATTATTTCTGAGGTAATTTCTTTAAGTGAGTTTCCCATTGCACCTTGCAAGCTTTCTAAATTTAATCATATTTCTTCATTTAAAATCACTCTGCTATTTTCCCAAAAGCCTGAGTGTTTCAGTATATAGAATGAACCATATAATTTTATAAGTAGATATAAGAAGTAGATATAGGCTCCAAAAAATATTTGAATCTGAATTCCAAAGAGCTTTTCTCTCTATCATACCATACTTCCTTTGAGGAGTCATGGTGCCAAGCAAAATGCTATATATTTGTATTCAAATTTAATACTTTGGGATCTCTGGTGATTGTGTTTTAGTGTATCGTTTTTCACATTACTTTAGAAGCATGTACTGGGTTTTAAACCACTGTCCAACCCCTAGAAAAAAAAATCCCGTGAATCATTAGGGGGAAATATTAAAACAATACACAAATCTTTTCTTAATCTTGAAATATACTTTGGAACAGAAAGATCAAAAATTTAAGCAGTGAGTTTGCTAAATTTTATAATCCACATGTTGAAATGCTTTTATATATTAATATGTCTTAGATAAATTTGGCTCTACTGCAAAATGTATTATGCACAGAGAGAAAACATACATACATACTACATAACATGTATATACAGATCCAAAAATTTTTGATGTGTCTATTTATTTAAAATATATTTTATTATACCCACCGTGAGATAAAACAATTACAAACAAACAAGGTCTCTGGGTTTTGCCACAAAGGGTTCCAGCACCCATCCCTCCACCTCAGTACTTAAATGTTTCAAAGCATGTGCCAACATCAACTCAAGACATAGAGCCTTGCTTATTTTAAACAGGATCATTTAAAGATTTAGTAACTTGATAAAATATTCAGCTTACCGAAAGATTAAAGCGCTAATCTTTCACTAACTTATGAGAATTCCGCAGGGAAGAAATCGTGACTGGCAGGGCCAGAAAGGTAGGTTTCATTCATTGGAAAGGATACAAATCAGCCTCTAAGAATAAATATTCTCCATTGCCTTGAACCCAAGTTAGTTCACACAGATGGAGGCCTGAAAATAGGGAATCAGAAATTGAATCTGCTTTTATGTTTTTGAACCACACTTGATGGTGCTCAGAGATTTTCCTTGTCTCTGTGCTTAGAGAGTGTCCCCTGGTCATGTTCATGTAACCATACATGGGTATTATAGGGATTCAAAACAGAGTCAGCACATGCAACGCAAATCCCCTTTACTTCCTGTGCTCTCTCCAACCTTGATGTAAGATATTTATTTTGTCCCTTTGGGGGTCAAGTACCTGGGCATGCTTAGAGGTTACCCTGGCTCTGCACTCAGAACTTACTCCTGGCGGTGCTCAGGAGACTATATGAGATGCCAGGGATCAAACCTGGTTCAGCCATATGCAAGCAAACCCACAGCTCTGGACCCTGAAGTAAGAAATTTAAGGCTGACACAGGCAGCACAATTTGTTGCAGGGTAAATGCCACTGCGTCTGAATACAATACACTGGCAACTGTACATTGAAACAAGAAACTCAGCACTTAACTCAGGAAATAGAAAAAGAAGCAGCCTTTCCTTCTCTCATGTTCATTCAGGTCCTTCAAAACAAAGGTAGTTAAGTTCAGTTCCAGTATCACAAAATAGGCCAATGAAGGGTAGATATGATGTCAAGAGGCTATAACTTGCAACTGATATTTTGTCAAGATAGACGCAAAGGAAGAAAAATAATTCTCATTAAAATGAGGAGCAACTGTGCAACTTCGCTAAGAGGCTAGCTTTTCATATTTAAATGTAGGATCTCTAAATATCCAATTTATTGATAAATTATGAAAAGATTAATAATAGTAACATATTTTCTTCACTACAAGAAACTTAATGGTTTTGTAGATATCTTCTTTGAAATGACTCCTTTGAAGGGTTTTCAAATATTATTTGTTGAAATAAATATAAGGGAGGTCTACATGAAAAGTAAAAGTAAATTGGTAGAATAAGGGAGTTCTCAAATCAATCCTTACCAAACATTACCCATGAGAATTCATATTCCATGTATCTTAGTATTGATTATTATGATTTCCATAAAGCAAAATGTAAGAAAGTAATTCAATATGCAATTCATGTAAGTTTGCATGTCAAACGATCTCTAAAATATCGTATTCAGGGGGCCGTTGGAATGATAGTCCAGCAGGTAGGGTTTTACCTTTGCATGCAGCCGACCTGGGTCTGACCTCCAGCATCCCATATGGTCCCCTGAGCACAGCCAGTAGTAATTCCTGAGTGCAGAGCCAGGAGTAACTCCCCTGAGCATTGCCAGGTGTGTGACCTAAAAAGCAAAAAAATAAAATATCTTATTCAATGCAAAAATGCACCCTCTTTGCTCCTTTGGCTCCTAGAATATTAAATGAAAATTATATTTTTATTGGCTGTTCTCTCCTTTCTATTTTTTTACTTCTGTTTTATTTTAAACAAAAATGAAAATAGTAGAAAAAAAAGATTAATTATAAAGTATATCCACTTTGTAATGGAAATAAATCAATTTATAAGGTAATAAATACACTATATGTACAATATTGTTTTTAAGTATTTATATTTGTTGAGATCTATGACACTCTTCAAAAGAATTTGAGTGAAAGAATGTTATAAGTGCCTGTATAGCTAATAACTAGAACTCCTAATTAGATTTAATTTCTGACCTTCTTAGATCATTGATTCTTTCTGCTTTCTAGAAGTATAACAACCTTTCAAACATCTAAGAAGTTTGAATGTCATATTTACTGTCATTTAAAAAATTATAATAAAATTTAAAGAAAATTTAATGAATCCTATTTCCCTAATACTTTAACACTCTAAGCTACTGGGGATATACATATGGTAGAACCAAATATTCTTTTTTTTAAGAAGAGTGAAGAATTCAAGACCAATATCACATTTTAACAAACAGAATAGAGGGGAAGCTTACACAATTTAAAGGCAGGCATATAGAGCATATCTCTTGCATAACCCTGTTCTATATAAAGTTAAAATTTCCTTCTCAAAAGGACAGATATAGATGACTGAATTCATTTGTGGTATACACAAAAAGTGAGAGAACAATATACAAGGCCCAGAAAATAGGGACTAGGAGGACTTGTCAATAGTTAGATTCTACCACAAGTATGTGGGGGGTAAATAAATATAGAAACAGATCCAGTATGCCAATTATTGTTGAAAATGGCAATGCTAATCAGAAACTGAACACTGAAATGGTAGGTAAAGCAACATACATACAATTCTAAATGTATATATTGCAAGTCACAGTGCACAAAAAAAGAAGGTAGGGGGGAGAAAAAGAGAGAGAGAGAGAGAGAGAGAGAGAGAGAGAGAGAGAGAGAAGAGAGTAGGCCCGCCATAGAGGCAGGTTGGGGGGGTGGGGAGGGAAACTGGGGACATTGGTGTGGGAAATGTGCACTGGTGGGAGGGGTGATGCTGAAGCACTGTAAGACTGAATTCCAATCATGAACAGCTTTGAAATTGTAGATCTCATCGTGATATAATAAAAATAAAAATAAAATTCTCCTACTTAGCTATAATTGGATTTGTGCTCTAAAATGTAGAAGAAATAGGAAATTTACATGTATAAATTAGAAATTCCTGGAAGATGTAGCTCAAGATTTAATTTATAGTGAACCATGAGTTATCGATATTCCTAAGTTTTACTGGAAGATAAATCTTAGAGCAAAAAAATGAGTAAAATATATGGCGATCTCAGAAGAACTAAAATGCTGTGGGTAGTGCAAAATTGGGATAGGGTGGGAGAAGAGAAAACTCCCAAGGTTTCTCTCAATATTTAACTAATGATGGTCTGATTAGGGTATGTTGGAGCGTTATTAGTTGGAATTGGGAGGATAAGAAGGACAGCCACAAAGTACAATACCAGTGTTTATTATTCTTGGCACAGAGAATAGACTAGTGCTTATATTAATACCTAATTACTTTTTGTATACTGAGAAATTTGAGAAAGTAATGTTAAAAATTCTAATTCACATATCTAATGATCTAATAATCATCTAAATCTCTGGAGTCAATGATAAAAATTTTTGGGAGTCCTGGTGGGGTTCATGTTGCCACTGGATATATGCTAAAAAATTGCTCTATTACTCTTCAAAATTCCATATTTGCCCAAGCGCAGAGGAGAAAGTGAGTGTTGAAATACCCAGAATTTTTTTTAAATATCTGTTCATTACGTGTAACCTTGGAGAAAATTCGCAATCATGCCATCTGGTCTGAGAAAGTCCATTAGAAAAAAATCTGTAGCGCAAACTAAGCTGCTTATATAAAAAATTCATACCATAAATTAATTTAGTCTCATATAAAATAATATGGGGTAGACATAGGTAATGGGGGGAGGGAAATCTCGTGATCCCAAAAAGGGCTATCCTCTAATCTAAGTACACTGTATCTTAAATGACTGAGGCGATTAGCCTTTGGTTAAAAAAATTCTATTTAGATTCTTAAATACTATTCATATGTTTGGGTGGTCCAGGCATGTAAATTGGTGAAATATACATATATTAAAAAGGTCTAAATTTATGACTGCTAATAGAAACCGTGCTCTAAAATGTAGAATCTACTCCCTATTTTTTAAAATCCACTTCCTATCTTTAACACAATATGCATATTTATCTTTAACTGGGGCGTGAGTACATCTATATAGAGACATTATATATTCCTATGTAATAATTACATGTTTTATATCTATACTTAAGTAAACACTCATATATTTTTATTTATTTTTATCATTAAATTTTGTTTAAATAATCTCCAGGAAAGACTTGATAATATTCTTTAAACACTCTGCATCTTCCCATTCCTTATTTCACTGTAGCTGAGATATACTCCACACTCAGCATTGAAATTTTTTAGATTTAGATTTTTTAGATAGTACCTGATTTTAAGAAATTTTAAGTAATTATAATTATAAAAAGAGAATTCCTTGCAACTAGTGATATGCCTCCAAAATTTTCTCAGTCCTTAGGTAATGAGTGGAAAATTTTTTCAGGCAGCTTGGTAATCTCTATTTCTTAGCGTATAACTCATGGGATTTAAAATGGGGTAACTACAGTGTAAAATATGGCAAGAACTTTATCCACAGGTGAGCTGTTAAGGCCACATACATAGATAAATATGTAAGGTCCAAGAATAATACTACTACTGCAATGTGGGCTGACAGTGTAGAAAATGCTTTGGCCATTACTGCAAGGACTTAAACCAGACAGTGACAAGAATAATGATGTAAGAGGCAAACAAGACAGAAAAGGTGCTTAAAGAGAATATCACTGCTGACAACAATTAGTATTTCAACTCATGTAAGTGTCCAAGCAAAAGTTGGGTCATTGAGGAAGGTCACCAAAAAAGCTATCTACTACATTAGGTCCACAAAGGTAGGTTGACAGTAAATGATGTAATGCTTAATGTGTACCAAGCCCACAGTCCAGGAGAACATTACCATCTAGTACACATCCTGCGATTCATGATGATGATCATAGTGGAGGCCTTCCATATAGCTACATATCTGTCGAGGCCATGGAGAAGAAGGCACCATTTCCTCCAGTAAAAGGTGAATGAAGAAAATCTGGGCTTACAGCCAGTGAAAGAAGTAGTTATAAGATCACTGAGAACATCTGTGATCATCTTAGAGTGGCAAAAGGTGCCTGACAGATGTCCACAAAGGAAAGATTTCCCAGAAGGAAATACATGGGTGAGTGCAGTTTGACATCAGAAGTCACTGTGATGATGATGAGAAGGTTTCCAGTACCAAATGACTATGTACACTATAGAAGAAAACGAAATAGAAAAGCTGGAGCTCATGTGAACTGAGAGTCCCCAGCAACAGGCAACTCAGACACCACTGAAGAATTGACCTTATCCATGGATCCGGGTTGCAAACTGCTCTGAAATAATCCCTGAGGAAAACAGGGTGGCTTGGAATTAGACATAGTAAAGAACACTTTTGATGAAAAGGGGCTCTGAAATCCCAATATTTGTTGATACAAAAATTTTGACAAGACTCTGTAGGATAGTATATCTGGAGAGAAGGAAAGAGCTTTGTGATACTCTCTGACCACGATATATAACTAATTCTATGTCGCATTAGAGCCCCTGCAGTTTGGGGATACCAAGAAAATCCTTGTGCCAATTGTCAACAATTCTACTCTCACCTAAGAAACTGACTGGCCGTCATCATAGATTATAGCAGTGACTTAAAACTGGCTTCAGAGAATCTTAGACTGGAAAATTAATTAAAACTGTTAGTCTTTGTGGTTATTTTCAGTGATTAATTTTAATGAATTAAGTGCAGCATTCACATTTATTGTGTGATTATGGTAACATATTCAAAAAAAAAAAGACAAGTGCTAAAAAAATATTATTGGTAGAAAGTTTTAAAATTCAAATAACGCATGATATTTTTCTATATAAGTTACTAATGAACATTATGTTCTTAGTATATGATTTTTTACTTAATAAAAACTTACCTTGGTATTACAGAAATCTAGCACAAATACTTGATCTGAATAATCTGAAAAATAAGGAGTTGGAGAGACAATACAGTCAGCAGGGCACTTGATAAGCATAATGCCAACAAGATTTAGCTCTGGTACCCCATATGGTCTCTTAAGCCAGGAACACTAGAGGTGTGTTCAAAAACAAACAATCAAAAGAGCAATGAAAAAAAATCATTTTCTAAATTCTTCTATTTAGCTTTATGCTATTTTGCCTTCCTTAAATTTTCCTGTGTATTATATATCTCTATAGATATACATGAAATAGATTGTGAGGAATAATTTTATGCTGATTGAAATCTGTTTTACCTTGTACTCTGTTATTTACATGATGCTTCTCATTCTGATCTTCCTGTTCAAGAGACCTTTTTACTAAATGACCTTAAGCTTTGTTATCAGAAATATCTGACATGAACTTCACTTCTGCAAGTAACAAGAGTATTTTATCTCATTATCAAAAAGGGTGCTATTACTCATCACTAAAAATCATTGTCAATAAAACCACTTCAAAGTAAATAGGTCTGAGTTGTAGCGTAAAAATTGTGTTTGTATATCAAATAGATAAAGTTTTTAATGATAATAATAAACTTGCACACTACAAAAATTAAGTAAGACTCTATAACTACAGGACTCAGTAGCTGAGTACCCTTGCCTGTACTAGTGAGGCCCTGAGTTTAATCTCCAAAGGGAGTAAGGAAGATGAAGGGAGAAAAAAGACAAGATAGATATTAAAGAATCTGCAAAGACAAGCCTGTAACCTGGATATAAGCACTTATCATCCTCCAATCTTGAAAAAGTAGTTTACTACACAGCCAAATGTCACAATGAATTGTTCTAAGTATTAGTGGTGTCTCTAATCTCCAAGAATATTTAATTTTTACATTCTTTTCAAAACTTCTGTCAACCTTGCTCAGACACATGACATCCCCTCTTCTAATGCATTTTTAATCTCAAACTTACTATCATGTAGAATTTCACTCTTTAATTCACAAATGTAATAGCTGAATATGTATCTAAGGGCCAACATTTAACCTTTGTCCACCTTGACATCGGGCACAGGGAATGAAAAAGCAAACATATATGGAAACAAGCATATAAGGACTGTGCATTTTAATCTTTAAGTATTTCTTACCTGATAAAATGCATATCAGATGTAAATATTCTTCGGTACTTCCATTGTGGGGGTAATGTCTTCAAGGGGGTGATATTTATAGATGCTTTTTTGTTTGTCAAATTGGAGCAGCATTATGGCTTTATCTAAGGGACCAATTGAAACTTTGGAGACTTGGTAAGATAGCCACAGTTTATCTTTCAGTGGGGATTATTAATGTTTCCATTGCTAGTCCCATTGAGAGAAAACAGCATCCTATGTTGCTGACAGTTACAGTGAAGACTCTTACTCATAGAAGGGAAAAGAGGGTTAGTCAGTCCTGACAGTACATGAAGCAAATACCTTCATGTAGTTCTGCAGAACTTAACTCTTCTCTCTAGAGAGAAATGTGTGTTAACACATTATTTTTCCTAAATGAGAAATTTTTTGACTTGTAAATAGAAGAACATACTGTTTCCTAAGCATAGTGATATGAAAGAAAGGGTAACTAGTTAATTCAAATTAAAGGTATTACTCAACTGGTTATTAATTAGTTATATAAACTAAGTGTATTAATAATCAACTTAAATCCTCTTAGTCACAGTTCCATTACCAAAAATAAACTTTTGAACAAATAACTCTCAGGTTAAATGATGCTTTCTATTTTTTAAGTATACTTTTTAAAATTTCAAACCAAAAATATCTCATAAAAGAACTGGAGTGATAGTCCAGTGGTGAAGGCACTTGCCTTGCAACCAGCTGACCTGGGTTCATTCCAAATTACGGTTTCTGTGTGCCAGTGGCACAGGATGCGTGAAACATAGAACAAGTATTCCTTTCAACTATAAAAAGCTCTGATTTGGCCTTTAACTCTTGGTGACCTTAAATTTTGGGATCTCAAGATGATCATGAGAAAAGTTTTTGCTTCCAAAATTTAAAAATAATGTAAGATACAGTGTGCGTGTATTTACTTAAACTAGTGTGCACACTGGTTTAAGGGCCATACCCAGTTGTGCTCAGTGCTTCCTGCTGGTCCGGTGCTCAAGGGTCATTCTTGGCAATTCTCAATGGACCACTGTGTACAGAGATTGAAATGAAGTTGGACTTATGCCAGGCATTTCCTTAGCCCCTAAGGAGTTTTATTTCTATAGTCCAATGTATGTATTATTATTATTTCTATAGTCCAATGTATTATTTGTATTGTATGTTGTATTATTTCTATAGTCCAATGTATGTATTTTTAATTTTAAATATACTGACATTAGAAAGCCATGAATAAATATTTTTGTATGCAATATTCAACTCTGCCACATGTTTATGATTTACCATGTTACCTTTATTTTATTATACTTTTTGAAAAAAAAACTACCTCAAATATGCCACTTTGGTATACAATCATTCTGCACTGAAGATAATTAAGAAGCAACTGCAAGAAAAATTCTCAATACTATTTGTTTAAAAGTAAAGATATGTTTGTAAAGGTGATACCTTCCTTTCTACCAGAAGGAAAGTAGTTAATCATAGAGACAACTCTTGATCCATATCAGTTCACACAGGACAGAGAAGTACTTTGATAAGCTTTACTAAAAAGGAGTTAATCACCAGACAACTCCTTTATTCATATCAACTCAGAAAGAACAGAAAAGGACTCTATAGAATAAACTTTTACTAAGAGACTAGTATATTTATCTTCCTTTATTTCCTCCACACATTCATGCTTTTGTAATTTGTTACTCAAAGTCCCCCCTTATGTTCCTTTAAGATCATATGTAAATCCAATTTCTAACTAGCCTTTGAGTTACTGATTTCTGAGTATTCTAGTATGCATAAATAAACTTAATAAACTTCTGTTAATAAACTTCTGTTAGTTTAATTTACAAGGGAAAGATTCAAGATGAGATGGGGAAAGAAATTTTTCTCTCATACAAATATTAATGATATTGAATAACTGCAAATCATCTTTCCGGGAGCTTCGAAGAGAAAGTACAGGAGGTCGGGTGCTTACCTTGCATGCAGCCACCTGAGTTCAATGCCTGACAGCACATATGTCCCTTTTGTCCCACCAGGAGGACTCCTGAGATCAGAACCATGAGTAAATCCTAATCACAGTTGGGTGTGGCCCAAAACAGACCAAAACCTTCTAGTGTTAACTTATAACAGGAATTTGTCATTTCCAACATTTTTACATTAACTTACTATCCAGTTATAAATTCACAAAGAAATATTCCATTTACATTTATTTTCATATTTATTTAATAATTTTAGTTTGCTATCTTACACTCTGATTTGGAATAATTATCAGTAGTGACACTCATAGATTTTATTCATTCATTTTAATACTATAGTTTTCCCCAAATGTATGAATACATAGCTTATTTGTCTATTACAAAAAACAGATACAAGTTTTCTAACTTGCTTTTTTTTGAACATTAAGATGAACATTTATATGAATAAATATGCATTAAGCATTCCCCAGGACTTATTAATAGGAGGGTTATTGCTAAGTTATAAAAAGACAATGGAGGGCGGAGCGATAGCCCAGTGGGTAGGCGCTTTGCAGCCACAGGCCGGCCAAGTTGCTTGATCCCGGCATCCCATATAGTCCCCCGAAAGCACCGCCAGGGGTAATTCCTGAGTGCAGGGCGGGTAACCCCTGAGCATTGCCGGGGTGTGACTAAAAAAGCAAAAAAATAAAAAATAAAAAAAAAAAATAAAAAACAATTAATTGTGAATGAGTTACTAGGTATTTTCAAATTATGTTATGAAATTGTTTCAAAGGTTTGCACTTAGTATTAGGGTCTACAATTCACTACTTACTAGCTCTGAATGTCAGCTTTGAATATACCCTTTATTATATGTTTTATGATAATTTTTAAGTTACTTCAAGTATTCATCTTTAAAGTTATTTTTTTCTTTTTTGGGTCACACCCGGCATGCTCAGGGGTTTCTCCTGGCTCTGCACTCAGGAATTACTCCTGGGGTGCTCGGGGACCAAATGGGATGCCGGGATCGAACCCAGGCGGCACAGGCCGGTCCCATGCAAGGCAAACACCCTACCCGCTGGGCTATTGCTCGGGCCCCCTAAAGTTAGTTTAATGTTACCCTTTCTCAGAGGAGGTAACCAGGAGCACACCGCAGGAGTAAGAGACTTTGAATATATCTGCAAGTCTAGGCATGGGTTGGGACCGTATGTTTTGATTCTCTCTAATGTTAACCTTTCCGCAGTCTTCTCCTTATAAAACCCAGCACCCCGCACCATCTGTGAAAGGTTTTTTCTTTGACACAAATGCCTTCACGTGCACATCCTAGTTATGCTAATAGATGGCTCCCCACAGCTTGTACAATAGAATGGCTGGACTTGGAGCCTGAGCAATAGCACAACAGGTTGGGTGCCTGCCTTGGGCCGACCAGCAGTCGGCCCGGATTTAATCTCCGGCATCCAATATGGTCCCCCGAACACTGCCAGGGTAATTTCTAAGTGCAGAGCCAGGAGTAACCCCTGGGCACAGTCGGGTGTGGCCCAAGGGCAAGAAAATAAAATGGCTGGACTTGCCTCACAATTCTCTTATCAAAGCAATAAACCTTATTGTTCACATGCAAACAATACCTTTTTCACTTTTGAGTCACTTTCTTAAGTATCTTTCTTGGATTCTCTACTTTAGGGTATTATATAGAATTTTCTTATAGCTACTCTTGTATGATAATAATTGTATGCTAAAACTTTTAACGTGCTATCTTGTTTCTACCTTCTAATAGAACCAAATCATTATATATAAAGTATACAATAATATCTACCATCTATATAAAAATCTATTCTGTGTGCTTCTCGGGACCCCATCACTTGATCACTTGATCACTTGACATCAGTTACTCGTCAGTTTGCTTGAGTGGGCATCAGTAACGATTCCATTTGACCTATCATGTGCCAGTGTAACCCAATGGCATCTGCTTGCTTCAGGAATACGAACAGCCTCAAACCGTTTGTTCAGGGTCTTGACGAAGAAGTCTGACCATCTTGTAGATGGGCGGCCCGCGTGATCTTTTGACTTCCCGTGGGATCCAGCCGGTAATGGCTCTAGTCCAGCAGTTGTCTCCAAATCACATTACATGTCCAGCCAATCTGATTTTCAACGCCTTGGCAAGCGAGCCCTCTGGAACAGTGACAGAAGTCGGAACTCCGGATTCCTTCTCTCACTTGTGTTAGGCATTGATATTCCAAGCATAGCTCTTTCAATTCCTCTTTGGGAGACCCTAATAGCGTTCTCATCCTGCTTTCGTAGGGGCCCAGGTCTCTGGGGCGTATGTTAATGCAGGGAGAACGGTGGAGTCAATGAGATGTGCCCAGAGCCGAGAGATTCTTTGACCTTTTAGCTATTTCTTTGATGCTCTTAAAGGTATTCCATGCCACTCTCTTCCTCCTGCGCAGCTCAGGTTTTAGGTTATTTATCATGTTGACTTCTTGACCTACATACACATAACTGCTACATTCAGAGATGTTTGTTCCATTGAGAGTGAATGGGGCCTCTGGAACTAGTTCATTTTTCATGAACATTGAGTTGTTGATATTCAGCTGTAGGGCCTATCTTTCCATATTCACGGTTGAAGTCTGCCAGCATTTGTGCCGCTTGACTAATATTTGGTGTTATTAGAACAATGTCATCAGTGAAGCAGAGGTGGTGTAGTTGCCGACTGGCAACTCGGGACCTCATAACATAAAAAAATATTGGCTTGTATTGATTTTTCTGCCAGTTAAGCATGTTCAAAATGAACTATTGTGGTGATTATTAGTATTTGATTATTAATGATTGCTAATTTGTGAAATAAATTTGTTACACACTTGAATTTCTTCTGTACAATGCTTGTTTGTTTTGCTCATTTTATTATTTTCTCTTTTTATCTTTTTATGGTGGTAAGAGGATTCTGGTAAATGAACACAGCACCTGGTTCATGCAACGCATACTCTCTACTACTGAGCTACATCTTCATGACCTAAACTCTGCTTTTTAACAGTGGTCAGAAACAAACAGAAAAACTATCAACGGTTTTCTTTTTTCATAAAATCCAGATTTACTTGGTATGCTCAGAAGTTGTAACAGTTATGGGCAATCAGCTACCATATTTTAAAACAATTATATGCCATCTATCACCCACTTGTTCATTAGATCCAGTCTAATGTTTTATAATTTCTCCATACAATTAGCCTATTTTTTATTGATCAATGCTTTCATTAAAATCTCTGATAATTACTATGGGATTTCCAGTTACTATGAGATTATTTTATGTCTTGTGACTATTCATTTTATGTATTGTGAAGCTATATACAAGATATATTGTTACAAGGAGAGCTAGGAGACCATTATGTATTCACTTGTCTACTCCTTAATTTTCTCATTGCTGATATTACCTCCTTATTTCTTAAGGTGTAGATCAAGGGGGTTTAAGAGAGGTGTGAAAACAGTGTAAAATATTGATAGAACCTTATCCACAGGGAAGTCGCTAAAGGGCCAGGCATAAATGAAGATGCAGGGCCCAAAGAATAAGGTTACCACAGTGATATGGGCCGACAGAGTGGCCCTAGCCTTGGCCATGCCTGCTGAGGAGCGTCGTCGAACAGTAACTAGGATAACTGTGTAGGATATCAGCAAGAGCACAAAGGAGCTCATAGCCATTAGACCACTGTCTGAAAGCATAAGTACCTGAAGAGTAAAAGTATCAATACAGGCAAGTTTGATAACAAGGGGGAGATCACAGAAAAAACTATCTACTTTATTAGGGCCACAGAATGGAAGATTCACAGGTGAAGGACAACTGACTGATTGAATGCACAACCCCAATGATCCAGGAGCCCACCACAAGACCTGTGCACTTACGCATTCATCATGGTGGCATAGTGCAGGGGTCGGCATATGGCTACGATATCTGTCATATGCCATAGCCACAAGGAGCATCATTTCACCACCTGCAAAGACATGCAGGAAGAATATCTGAGCCATGCATCCCTCAAACGAGATAGTCTTGTGCTCCATAAGGAAGTCAACAATCATTTTAGGGGTGGCAAAAGTGGATAAACACACATCAATGAAAGAGAGATTGCTGAGTAGGAAGTACATGGGTGTGTGTAATGCAGGTTCAGAAATGACGGTGAGTACAATGAGGGAGTTCCCCAGCACAATGGATAAATAGAAAAGGGTGAAAAAGAAAAAATAGAAAAGCTGGAGCTCTCGAGAACCTGGAAAGACTATGCAGTATAAATTCAGTCACTCCTGATTTGTTTCCCTTGATCCATGATTTAAAATTTTTGAAACTGGATCAGAAATGTACCTGTAAAGTGAAATAGAAATATCATAGTTAAAAAAAAAGAAAAATCATAGTATTTAAGAGGCAAGAGCAAAGAAAGCTATGCCTAGCATCAAATTCATCCAATAAACTGGTGTCTTCTTAAATTAGATCATTATTGGAATACAAAAATATTCATTGCATCAAACCATTTTTCAATGTTTATAAAATCTTTCTTTTGTGCACCTATTCTATTTTAGAATAGAGAATAATTTCTCTATTCTAAAAATACAGAATTCTTATCATATTTTCTGTTACTACCAATTTAGCTCCTTATTGATTTACTTAAATGATTTCCAAAAAAATATTATATTTTACTATTTTTTCCCATGGTACCTTGCTTATAGGTGGTGTTCTATATTTTTTGGTTCAAGTATACAAAATAAATTTTAATTTTCATTTTTATATCAGTAAGGATAATTTATTTTAGAGCCTACTTTTCCAAATGTATTTTTGGAGAACCTGCCCCTCGAGGTATTTCAGGTATTGCTGTGGTGCCCAGCTGGTGGTAGACAGAAAAACAGGTGGTCAGCAGGTGGTAGACAGGAGACAGATTGTCTACACCCCAGGGCTCTTCCCCGTGGACCCTAGATAGTTGATGGTCTAACATAGAAAAGACTGGGTCCCCTGGGATGAACCAGAGTCATGGCAGAACCTAGCAAGCTACCCGTGGTGTATGTGATATGCCAAAACAGTAACAATAATGGACCTCATTCCCAAAAAAATGGAGACATTGCTGGTGCCCACTTGAGCAAATCAATGAATAATAGGAAGACAAGTGACAAGTGACATTTTGGGGAAAATAAAAACAAAAACTATTTTCTTTGAGAAACAGTTCTATTTTGTTGAATTTTAAAGTTTTAATTGAGTGCAAGGTTGATTTATTAGAGACAGTTATGAAAACATCCCAACAGGATACATTATAAAAAAATACCCGAATGTAATAAATGAAACCTTGCCTTTAGGAAAGGGAGGTTCTTAGTACTGGAGTACAGTGGATAGAGCACTTGCCTCGTAAACTGCCAACAACACGAATTTAATCCCTGGCCCCACATAGGATTCCACAAGGCCCCCAAGAGTGACCCCAAGTGCAGAACCAGGAGTAAGCCCTAAGGACAGCCAAGAATGGTCCAAATCAACAAATATAAGTCAATAGGGAAAATAAAGGTGTTCACATATTTTTATATATATTCTTATAGCAAAAGGCTGTGACTGTGTATATTTAATTACTCATAACATATGTGCATATGTCTTTATGTTACCATGACATGTGGATATAAAATATAATACAAATATAGAGGATTATATTTCATAAATATTAAAAAAAATCACTGTCTGTCTCTGTATTACTGTTCCCGTTGTTCATCCATTTGCTTGAGCAGGCACCAGTAACATCTCCATGCGTCCTGTTGCATGCAAGTGTAGCCAAAGGGTATCTGATTGCTCCAGGGACAGGAAGAGCCTCAAACCATATTTCAGGTCATGGACTTGAGGTCCATAATTGTTACTAGTTTTTGGCATATCAAATAAGATATAAAAAGACTATTCAAAGAAGACTATAATATAAAATTATAAAAGAAAACTTCTGAATATTTTTCTCATTCTATAGCTGCTCATCTGCTTAGATACTCATACCCTGCTTTGGATTTTACTGATCAAGAAAGATATATGACTCTTTTCCTGGAGTGAAAATTTAAAAAGAAACATTCTTAGGAAAGGAAGACAGAATCAAGTCATTGAACTGAACTTGCCATTCTGAAAAAAGTCAAGACTTAGTGAGGCAGACAAATGTTATCCCACTCGGGCATTGTAATCCAAATAACATAAAAGTATAATCTTTAGTTTCTTGGTCTGTTATAATCACCAATTCAATGGTTTTCTCCCTTCTTGATCACACCATATTAAGATAAATTTGTCCTATTCTCTAGACAGCTAGTGAGACTTGCAGTCAGATGAAGAAACATTCTTGATTGTATTCTTTCTTTGGAACTAAGGAAAAGCATATTGTGGGTTCCAAATAATTTTAAAATATACTTGCATGAAAATCTCCTAGTACTATTAAATACACAGAAAAACTTTTGAAGGTTTACCCCAAAGTGGGAGCAGAAGTGAGAAGTGTCTGAGTGAGACAATGCAATAAATTTATTCCTTATGCATTTTTATATTTTCTGGGCTTTTTATTCTGCAATGAAAACCATGTACTTAGAAACACACACTGTGGGACTCAGAAATACTACAGTGGGTAAGGCACTTATCTTGGAAACATCAGTGAGGGTTTCTATGCCTGGCATCCTGTGTGGTCTCCCAAAGCCTTCCAGAAGTGATCCCTGAGCTCAGAGCCTAGAGAAGCCGCGGAATGTCTAATGTTTTGGTC
This sequence comes from Cryptotis parvus, assembly GCA_021461705.1. Lineage (NCBI taxonomy): Eukaryota > Metazoa > Chordata > Mammalia > Eulipotyphla > Soricidae > Cryptotis > Cryptotis parvus. The sequence continues at coordinate 8,467 of JAJIBD010025464.1, read as the reverse complement.
CAGTCCCTCCTTCTCAAAGACACTTTACATACTAAGGTATTATCTTTTTTAAAAATATCCTAATAGTTTAGTTTTCCCTTTTCCTTTTAGCTTTGTTTTATTTTCAATAAAAGTTCTTTTAAAATGTTTAATAAATAATATCTATAATTTCCTCTGAATACTTTCTGTTCTTGCCATCTCACTTAAATAGTTGTACAGGAAGTCAAAGAAATTTCATATGGCTGACCCAGGCTGCTGCAGGGTGGGTGTGGATGATCCGGGTTGTGATAGTCTGGTCTGCTGGGTGGAGTTGTGATGAGAAAGAAGTCTGGATGTGGAGAACAGCAGCCCCCATGGAGTCGAGGGGGTGGGGTCGTCTGGCTTGTTGTGAGGCTCTGCTGGGGTGGCAGGCCAGGGCTAGAACCCGCCATGCCTCCCGGAAGCCTCATGAGCGGCTGGGCACAGGGGAGAGCAAGTAGCAGCTCTGCCCCAGACATGGCCGCGCACGGTTCATGAATAATTGCTTTATTTAGAGGTGACTACAACAGTATGCCACCCGCTTGCGGCAAGCCTGGCAAGCTGCTCATGTCGTATTTGATATGCCAAATACCAGTAACATTTATATTAGGTCATTCCCATGTCCTAATATAATGGCTTGAGGCTCTTTATGTTCCTGGAATAAGCGGATGCCTTTGGGTTCTACTAGCATGAGACAGGACATATGGAGATATTACTGGTGCCCGCTCTAGCAAATAGATGATCAACGGGAAGATAGTGATAGTGATAGTGATAGTGATCCAGGTTCAATCCCTTGCAATTTGTCCCATAGTAGCATTGGGTATAAGCCTAGAGGTCCCTGAACACCACAGGCATGCCCATGATAATACCTCGCAAATACAACTACATCTTGGGACCCTTTCATTGAATCACTAAGAGTGGTTCCTTGGCTCCCTTCACCACTTGGGAATCTAACCCCTCCCTAAAAACAGCTGAACAGAAAGGCAAAAGAGAACAGGCTGAGTACAGACTTTGCATGAAAAAGGCTTGGTTTCAATGCTGACACTGTGTAGTCTTCAAGGATATGACTCGGGGAACACAGCCTGTAGTACCACCAGACAGAGTTCTACTGGGTGTGGGCCAAAAATTTTTTGAAAAAAGATAAACAAAAGGTGATAATTTAGCTGGTGGAATACAAAAGAGCTTTGGCCCTAGCACCATAAATGGTTGCAAATGTTGGCACTTCTGTGATAATCAAAACCTTGTACTAAAGAAAATGAAATCCTATCATATACATTACAACTATGAGTTGAAGGAAATTAAGGAATTGTGCTTTTTCATAATATCTCTGAAATAGTCCATGAAATTTTTTGTTTCACTAACTGATCACTTTCCTAAACCAGACTAAGAAAGCTTATAAATATCCATTTGATTGTTTCTTATAATTAAAAAGCTATTATTTCTAACTATAGTCACTTAAAAAATAAACCAAATCTTACCACAAAGATTTAAGTGAAAGATCAAAATTCCAGAGATTCCACTTCTGACAACATACTAAACAGATTGACTCCAAATAAAAATTACCTTAATATAATTTAAAAATTCCTCATATCATTTCTATTTATGTTTAGATTAGGAAATTGAAGTTATTAATTCTCAAATTATTGAATTTGATTATAATTTTCACTAAGGGTCTATTTCTGTCATCACAGTTAAGTGCGTGTCTCACCAAAGATTTGTCTTTGAAACAGGTTTATACAAACTACAAAAAGTAGTCCTCAGATTAGTAAAACCATCCAACAATTATTATATACAGAATTATAGACACAGCTGAACAGATGCTTCATAGCTATAGAAGGCAGATTAACAACTAATTTAACATAAATTTCTATTACCATTCCTATCTAGTTTGTAGTCAAAACCAGGCCAGAAAGGTGATTTATTTATTTTGAATTATTAGGTTTTTGAAGATTAAGACAAAATAAGTTTTTAAATAGAACCTACATTTGCTCTGAGTTCACTAAAGGATAAACAAGAAAGAAAATGTGAGGAATAGGAAAAGAGGGAAAGAGTGAGGGAGGGGGAGAAAGAGCATTTTTAGACTGATGATATGTATTTTTCTCATCATTCTGTTGGTTTGTTGAACATCTGTAAAGTCACCCAAGCTCAAAGACATTAAAGAGTCCATTAGATTTATTTATCTTAATGTTTATGGGCATATTTTTTCTGTTTAGTAGTTAAAATAAGTGTAAAATTAGAGAACATGGAAATCTCTAGAGTTAAGCATAGAACTGTTCTTAAAATAAGGCTTACATACCACAAAATATGTTATTATATTTTAATATGTTAATATGTTATTTTTGGGTGGCATTCCATAAAAGATTAAAAAAAGAAGAAATTTTGTTATTTTGTTTTGTTTTGTTTTGTTTTTGTTTGGGGCTACTCTTGGCGGTGCTCAGGCTGACTCCTGGCTCTGTATTCAGGGGTCTCTCCTGTGTTCAAATGACATTATGGGACTCTGGAGATCAAGCCCAGATCATGCAAGGCAAGTACCTTACTTGCTCTACTATCGCCCCTGCTTCCAGAAGAGAATACTTTTGAAATAAACATAATACCTGGGTTTCCCGTTCTATAATTCTTAACAAAGGCATACATTCTTAAAAGATCAAACTGTACTCTCTTAGCCAGATCAAAACGTTTTTAAATGTCTATTGTAGTTTGGGTAATGCAGTTAATATAGTGTTCCAGTTTCTGGTGTCAATTTATACAAAGTTACTACATTCCACAGCTGCTGAAGTGTTCATAAGCCCTCTAACCCTGTCCCTGTGTCTCCAGTGCTACAAACTTCTTTTCTCCCATCAAACCCTCACTTTTTTGTTGATTGCCAATTACAGTTTTGGTGCATACTGTTACCTCCTTACTCATGTGCTCCACTTTCCACTTACATTTTCATTTTACTTAGGAAGGTTGAGTGAATGAAACACAGATCAAAACTGAATACAAATTAAGATTTGCCTTCCTTTGTGGTTTAAGTAATCTACCTTATAGAGTTCATATGCATACAATGAGAAAACATATCCCAAAGTTACCAGGTGTGTTATAGGCAAAATAAACAACAGCCAAAAAATATCCTTGAAGGTAAATAAAAGTTTTTATGAACTTAGCCTGAAGAATAAATGTTTACAATTTTAAAAGATGGTCATTCAAGTATTTCCTGATGGAAGAGAATTAGAGTGAGGTTTTTGATGCATGTACTTTTCTAAACATTAAATTCTTCATACTTTACTCAGCAACTTGGAGTAATTAAAGCCTATGTAAAAGTAACATAGTATTTCTGAATGTATTGTGCCTGAAATAATCTGCGGTTTCCTCTAAACCAAGAAAAGCAGACAACACAGAGAATTACCCACCCATATATTTTCTTTGAAATAAGAAAAAAATTATACTAAAAATTATAACACAATAAAATTATTTTTCTTTAATTAATTTGTTCATGTTCACTAGGAAAACTTTTTGTTTCATCCTGTTTCTAAGCAATGCTTTGATTTTATGTGTGATAAATACATATACATGTATATATTGCTTCTTCATTCATGTCATGAACATCTACAGAACATTAAACATAGATTAGGGACTTCTATAAAACTGGAGATAGAAATAAAGATATAACCCCAAAGGATCAAGTATCTATGCATCCTATTAAATACACTTAAGTGCAATTTTGGAAAAAATACGTTCTACATATGTGTGTGTAAAATACATAAAAATATATGCATTTATGTGTATATATGCATGTGTGTATAATATATAATTCTCACAATTAAATTTAAGGAAATACATTGGCCAATCATTATGGGATCACATTATGTGCCATAAACTGTAACTTTTACTTAATAAAAATGTCAAGTATAACTTTAGTGATAAAAGAGACTGAGTCTACAAAAAGTATACCTGAAGTGTAAAATCGTTTTATAAACATAATTATTATGCGAATTGTTTTGATTCTGAGTACACCTTGAAATGCTCTTGGCATCTACAGGGCTACAGGGACCACAATTTGAGAATCATTGAGGGGTGCTGCCACATCTTTGTCTCACTAAACATTTTATGATTCCTATTTATACCCTTTCAAGTTTGGTTTAGAAGTTATATAGGAAAAGTTCAAAATCAAGTGCAGTCATGTAGTCATAATCTATTATTAGTAAAATTCAATCTCCAAGATTGAAAATGACAAAGTGGTGGCTTTGGAAAAATCAAGCCACATGTTTCTTCTCATTTTTGTTCTCCTGACACTTGGACTATAATTTTTAAAGTATAGAACTTGATTTTTGTTATTCATGATGATGGGCAATGGATAAATATACATATATATATTTATATATCTACAGGAATATGCACATATATCTATATGAAAGAAAAAATAAATAATTTTAAAGGATATCATTTCAGAACACTAAGACAAGTCCAAACATGGAGAGGCAACTTCTTGAACACAGAATTAAAACTAATAAAAATTATATGAAAATATTACATCCCCAAGTGCTAGTTGAAGTGGTGGACATATCAAAACTTACATGAGTCATTGCTCAATTTTGATGTCAATTCATTTGAAGAACTGGAATTTTCTGGTCTTTTGTTGAAGAATTTCCACATGAATAACTTGATGATACCAAGTATATTCAGCTTATGCAGTGTATAGTATTCCTTGTATTTGAGACACTATTTAAAAAGGAGGTAAAGGAATTTTTTATTGATGAGTAACCTTGTCCCAGTGGGGCCACTGTTAACAAGCCCTTTTACATTATAGACTATAAAATAATTCTGTCTAGGGATTCACACATTTAAAAAATCATGCTCCAAAACTATTCACAATTTTTTAATTTTAATTTCCTACTATGTAATAAATGTAGAATTTACTTTCCATGCATGTATCCTCTACAGTCAAGGTTGGGTTTTTTTTTGTTTGGGTGTTTGTATTTTTTGTGTGTTTTTCTAAAATCAGTTGGACTTTAAAAAAGCTAATTATTCAAGTTAAATTTACTCTCAATGATTACCATTAGCATTATTTGTGAAATAATATTTTAAGTGTCTTCTAATTATTGCATTAGTAGCTATATCAAAGTACTACAATATTTCTAAATTATGTCACTTTGGCAAAACAATATTTTCTATTTTTCTGCAATTATTTTCACAAGAAATTTATTTCATAAATTTATAAAATTTAAGTGCAAATTCTATAAACAAAACCACAAAATAATAATTCAAAAAATGAGTGTCATACAGTGGTTTTCTGTAAATAATTTAAAATTTAGAAAGTCGGTTAAAAATAAATAATGTAGCATAATGTACCAATAGATGAGCATATATATTTTAAAAGAAAAACAAACATAATTGTGTTGGCAAGCCATTTTTGGAAAACAATATGTACAGTCCTCCAAAAATTAGAAATTGAGTTTTAATTTGACCCAGCAATACCACTACTGGGAATATACCCTGGAAGCCCAAAAACACACAGCAGAAACATTTCTATGTGCTTAGCAGTGCTATTCACAACAGCCAGAATATGGAAACAACCTGAGTGCCCAAGAATAGACAACTGGATAAAGAAACTATGGTTTACCTGCACAATGGATACTATGCAACTGTTAGGAAAAACAAAGTTATGAAATTTGTCTATAAATGGATGGACATGGAGGGGATCATACGAGTAAAATTATTCAGAAGGAAAGGGACAGATATAGAATGACTGCATTCATTTGAGGGCTATGAAAAAATAGTAAGAGACTATTATCCAGTCCAGGCAAAACATGAACCAGGAGGACTTCTCAGTGGTTGGAATCTACTACAAATATTTGGGGCTCAGAGGCTAGGTAAGATAGAGAAGGGACCAGGTGCTAATAATTGTTGAAAATGGTTATGCCAGACTAGAACTGTGCATTGAACATCGGTAAAGGGATATAAACGATAACCCCTAAATGTATGTATTGCAAGCCACAATGTGTAAGAGAAGAGAAGTGAGACAGAGAGAGAGAGAGAGAGAGAGAGAGAGAGAGAAAAAGTGCCTGCCATAGAGGCGTCTGGTGGGGAGTGGGAATCTGGGGATATTGGTAAAGGTAAAATGCACTGGTGGAGGGATGGGTACTGGAACAGTGTATGACTGAAACCCAATCATGAATAGCTTTTGTAATCATCTATCTTACAGTGGAATAATAAAATAAAAATTTAGTGTGTTGGCATTACCCACATGGCAGAGCCTTGCAAGCTACCCGTGTCGTATTTGATATGCCAAATACCAGTAACAATTATAGACCTCTTTCCCATGACCTGATGGAATGGGTTGAGGCTCTTTATGTTCCTGGAGCAAGCAGGTGCCCTTGGGCTCTACTAGCATGAGACAGGATATATGTAGATATTACTGGTGCCCGCTCGAGCAAATCGATGTGAACGGGAGAACAGTGATACAGTGATACAGTGGTATTATATATTGGGAGGGATTATATTTTGTTGAAAAGCTCAAGAAAGAAATAAAAAAGTAGGAAGAAAAGGCTAGAGAAGAAGTTAAACACAAAATAAAAAAGATAATACAAATGATAATACAAAAGTTATTTTGTATAAAAGTATAAAAGTTATTTGTATAAAAGTTATTTTTGATGATACAAAAAGATAATACAAAAGTTATTTTAAAATGTGTAATGGACCTTGATAAAATAAAAGAGTTTAAGAGTTTGAAAAGGAAGCCGGGAAAAGCATTCCCACTGCCCGCCTGTCCTTTGCCAACTATAAGACCAAGATGACTGCCCTCCGATGCCCTGATGGATCTATCACATCTTGCAGAAAGGCAATGGATAAGATTATCCAGGACTTCTACTCAAATCTCTTTGATAGCCACATCCACCTGCCCACATACCAAATTCCACAGGATGGATATGTCATTCCCAACGTTCTCCCTTCTGAAATCCGACATGCCATCTCGTCGGTAAAGAAGGGGAACAGCACCAGGCCCAGACAAAGTCAGACCCGAACACCTGAAGAATCTGCCATCGGTACTCATCAATACACTAGCTCGGCTCTTCACACGCTACCTGTCCGAATGCAAGGTGCCCTCCCAATGGAAAACCAGCAGGACAGTTCTACTGTTCAAGAAGGGAGACATTCACGACATCGGCAACTATCGCCCCATCTGCCTGTTGTCTGTGATCTACAAGTGTAGGGTCCCTGAACAGGATTAGCAGAACACTAGATGAAGGACAACCATGCGAGCAAGCAGGCTTCCGGAAAGGATTCAGCACAATCGACCATATCCACACGGTAACCAAGCTCATTGAGGTTTGTAGGGAATACAAGATGCCGCTCTGTCTCACGTACATTGATTTACAGAAAGCCTTTGATTCTGTGGAGACTGAAGCAGTCATCGAAGCCCTAGCCAAACAGGGTGTTCAAACCCAATACATCAAGATCCTACGTAAGCTGTATTACGGATTCACCACCAGGATCTCACCATTCTACAAAAGAAGTGATCATTAATGTGAAAAGAGGGGTTTGACAGGGTAATACCATTTCACCAAAACTCTTCAGAGCCACCCTCGAGAACATCATGCAACAATTAGAATGGGAAGGAATGGGAGTGAAGATAGATGGTCTGCCAACTACACCACCTCCGCTTCGCTGATGACATTGTTCTAATAACACCAAACATTAGCCAAGCAGCACAAATGCTGGCTGACTTTGACTGAGAATGTGGAAAGATAGGTCTACAGCTGAATCTCAAGAAAACTATGTTCATGAAGAATGAACTAGTTCCAGAGGCCCCATTCACTCTCAATGGGACAAACATCTCTGAATGCAGCAGTTACGTGTACCTAGGTCGAGAAATCAACATGATGAACGACCTAAAACCTGAGCTGCAGAGGAGGAACAGAGCGGCATGGAATGCCTTCAAAGGCATCGAAGAAATAGCTAAAAAGGACAAAGAACCTCCGGCTCCTGGCACATCTCTTTGACTCTACCGTTCTCCCTGCATTAACATACGCCTCAGAGACCTGGGCCCTACGAAAGCAGGATGAGAATGCTATTCGGGTCTCCCAGAGAGGAATTTAAAGAGCTATGCTTGAAATACCACGCCTCACTCAAGTGAGAGAAGGAATCCGGAGTTCTGACCTCCGTCGCTATTCCGGAATCAGGGATGCTGTCTCATTTGCCAAGGTGGAAAATCAGATGGGCTGGACATGTAATGCGATTTGGAGACAACCGCTGGACTAGAGTCATTACAGACTGGATCCCACGGGATGTCAAAAGATCACGTGGCTGCCCACCTACAAGATGGTCAGACTTCCTTGTCAAGACCCTGAAGGAACGGTTTGAGGTTCTTCATATTCCTGAATCAACCAGATGTCATTGGGCTACATTGGCACGTGATAGGGTCCAATGGAAATGTTACTGGTGCCCGCTCAAGCAAATCGATGAATAACAGGATTCAAGTGATCAAGAGTTG
>JAJIBD010025463.1:0-106704 GCA_021461705.1 Cryptotis parvus | reverse complement strand
CAATTATAGACCTTATTCCCATGACCTGAAGAAGTGGTTTGAGGCTCTTTATGTTCCTTCCTGGGGTGAGCAGATGCCCTTGGGCTACACTAGCATGTGACAGGATGTATGGAGATGCTACTGGTGCCCGCTCGAGCAAATCGATGATCAACAGGAAGACAAGTGATACAAGTGAACATACTAAAGTAATAAAGGTAATATATCTATAATACTATAATATAAATTCATGAGAACTGGAAGCTTGTCTTTTCTTAATAACACATTATCAGTGCCAAGAATATGTTTGGATTATGCAGTGAAACACAAGATTTCTTTCTAAGAAGAGAGAGACACTTAAGTAGTTATAGAGTAATAGGCATGATTACAAAATATTTAAATAATTAGAAAAGTAGTCAGTTTGTAGACGTGTGTTTAGGATAAAATAATAGCATATTAAGCATACTTATTATTATAAGTGTTTTAAATTTCTTCATTTCTTCATCATTTAACTTTGACAGACTTCCTATGAGTTGTTAATTATTGCCTCCTATTTTAGGTGAGGAAGCTTTTTATCAAAATTCAAATATCCTAGAATAATTGGACTTTGAGCTCCAGCACAATTTGTCTTCAGTTAAAATGTCTTAATTTATGTTTTTCATTCATTTCTCCATGCTCAAAGAATGGATTAAGATGGAGGAAATTTAGAGTAACCTTATAAATAAACTTTATAAATAAAATATTATAAACTTTATAAATAAAATATTCCTTGAGGTGCAGTAACTATTCTCTATGAACATAAAACTTTAAGACTTAACATTCAGTAATAAGTTCATATATCAACTATATAAAACAAAGTGTATTTTATTTTAAATTTTATCTTAATACAATTACACTGGGGACAATTGATGAACTTTGATAGAAAATAATAAACATTATGAGAGCATTTGTGTGGAGAGTAATTTGCCCTCATTCCTCTATTTTTTTCAAAATTTAAAAATATACCTATATTCTGTTTCTCTCCAAGTCCTCTTCACAACCTCTCATCAAAACTTAGGGAGTTTTAATTGAGAATACTGTTTCCAGCGTTTAATTAGTTTCATTTATGCCTAGTGCATATAATCTTGGGGTTTGCTCTGGTGGTAGATTGCACGAGAAAAAATGCTACTGAAATTTTTTGTACTGTTCACTTCATGAAGGTAATAGAATTGCTCACTCCTACAAATGTATTGGTTCTAATTCAATTAGGAACTCACCTTGCTAGGGTGAACTAGTGAGTGTAGAAAAGTGATTCTAGAGACCAACTAACTATGCAGTCAGATGTAGATGGTAGTTGTTTTAGAACTTCTCTTGTTTGAGGAGGAAAGATAATATAGATTAAAAAAGTGGAAGAATAATGATACTTCAAATGGAAATAAATTCGTTCCATGAATAAATATATACAGCTAATGAAAGTGATCTATTGAGGAAGTAAAAGTATTTAAAGGACTTTCAGGGTTAGAGAGATAGCAGAGAGGAAGGGCAATTTCTTTTCATGTGGCAGAACTGAGTTCAATCAGTCACACACCATATGACTTTCTCAGCCTTTGCAGGAGTAATTCCTGAGCACAGAACCAGGAGTAACCCCCTAGTATCACTGGCGTGACCCCCAATTTTTATAAGCATAATTTTGATTTCTAAATCAACTTAGTATGTGGCCATCTGGGACAACAAATGTATTAGATGTTTAACAGAGTAAAACAGTTACCTAAACCCCCCACTTCCATGATTTGCAGTATTGTGGCCACTGTTTGTATAGCTTCAGAAGGGAAATTTGCTAAGGAAATTATTAGAGTAGAATTAGACAATAAATCATTTCTTGCAGTAGTGTTTAACCTGCAAGTAGGAAGCACTCTTAAGTTAGATAGTATATAATATTGCTTTGCCTAGTAAGCAATTGTTTGACCAAATCAAATATCTCTACTATTTTATTGTATAATGTTTCTAATATAGGTGAAAGTTGAGAGCAATTTTACTTTGAGAAGAAGCGTTCCTTACCGTCCTTCATAGACCAGATGCATTCATCTTTAGAGGCCATAGTAGATTTACTTATAACATTTACTAGGCATCCAATAGTACACGACTGTGCCACCCAGAAGTGGGGGAATTGTAGCATTCCATTATATATGTATATATATATATATATATATATATAAAACTTGGTACTACATTCATGAACAAGCAGCTTAAAAATGCGTCTCTTGGAAGAAGACACAGAGAGAAGGCTCTCCTAAGCTAAGAATGCCAAATATATTTTCAGGTAAATATAAATAGGGTGATGAAAATTAAAAAATTTAATGGTATACTGATTAAAATGTTTAATTAAATATCGTCAGGATAAATCAGAGTTTATCCACCCCTTTTTCACTATACATAAAAAAAAAGTTCAGCTAAACAGGTATAACTGGAAAGATGCAGAAGCAGAGTTGGCACTGCCTTTGGGAAAATGTAGAGAAGAGGGGCTTGGGGATACAGACAGCTACCACACAATAAGAAGTTAAAAGGTGAAGTGGTACTGTTTAACTCTAGACTTTCATGAACACAAAGTCAATTAAATCTGTGAAGAGTTAGATCATTTCTGGATTTTACAATCTGCATCTTTTTTTAACTCCCCAGACATTCTGGAAGATCACTGAATAAAGTAACTTTATTTAAAATCTAATTTTTAAATGCTTCTGTAATCATTTAGTCTTAAATGCCTCTAGGCTGAGTTTTATAGCAAGAAATAAAATACTGGTTATCACAAATACATTCCTCTAAAACCAATAGGCAAACTTATCGGAAAACAAAACAAAAATCAGATTAGGAAAATGCAAGCTGACAGAGAAAAAAATATGCAGTTAATACAAAATAAAAACAGCACTTTTGTTTAAGTTAAAATGTCATTTATAAAATATATAGGAGAAGATATAGGTAATGTAGGTGATAAAAAAGCCAAGTTCAGTTCTCTGAAACAAATATGAATGAAATTAATATGTAATACTTTTGAAATTCTAAGAAAAAAAATCTCATGAAATAAAAAAAAAATTATATCCTAAATGAATACTGGTATTGCATGTACTTATGGATTGTTTTTATTGTACAAACTTGTGAAAAAATTAATGCAGTACATTAATTATAGTGGACACAAATGAATTGTTTTCCCCAGGGGGTCCGTATGGTGAAGTAAGAATACTTTTTCTTATTTATCAGATTTCATTACTATAATTAAGTTATTATGGAGTTTTAATGTAATTATTTTAATTTCTTCCCACTGTACATGAGCATAAGTAATTCCTTCACATACATGTGTAGAGCTAACATTCAAATAATAATTTTAACTAAGTTTATCTTTTAGAATTATAACAATATGCTATGTTTTAAATACCAGTGACTAGAAGTGATCTAACGACAGTCAGTAGAATATTTTGATAGGGTGGTGATGGTACAAACTTAAAAACTTTAAATATTAGCAATATTGTCACTTGGTATCCAATGTACTTTAAATCTGTTGCAAATTTAATATCAAATTCTAAACGGAATAAATAAACATGAGTATAAATAGTCATATTGAGCACACATTCCAGTGTGTGATGAGGTTCAGGAATGATCATAATGGAAAGTAGACCTGTCTATAACCTGCAAATATGCTGTTTAAATCACTTTAAATCATTGCTTAAACCTCACTTCCTCATTATTGAATTAAAATGAGTGATATTTAAGAAAATTTTAGATTATAGCATCTTATTTATACTAGATTAATATTGTAGAGTAATAAACAGGCAATTATAATCTCAGTACTCTCAACTGTAATCTCTACAGTCATGTTTTAGAAATAGTTTACCTACAATAAAAGTCTGTGAAATATTTTGATCTAATAACTTGCTGACTACTTACACAAAACATGCAAAAATTTATATGCATATATATAGCACACATAGCACACAACTATGCCCACATATAAATATAAAACCCTATGATTCTAAAATAACTAACAAATAATGAATGATAGACTTAAAATGATATGACTTTTAAAAGAAGGTTATATAAGCTTTAATAGAACATTGAGAATCAGGTGAAATGATATTCTATCAAATTTTCACAATGATATAACATTGCATGCATGTATACATCATAAATATATACATATATTGTGTATGTATATGTACATATATGCCAAACTAGCTCATATAGTTATGTCCCAAATACCTCATCATGCAAGCAATTTCAAAATATTTCCATTTGTAACAATTTATGTCAAGTTATATTTCCATAAACTTGACAGGTAATCTGATCACTATGTAATATGATCATAAGCTTCATGTAAATCCATCACATAATCTTTTAAGGTAGCTAATTATTATAAATAAAAAAGCATTCCAATTACAACACCAATATATTCAGAAAAATTCTGGGTGTTTCATTTCTTATACATTTTATTCTATCAATGGAGATAAACTCTAACTCTTGTTCCTGAAAATTGTTTGAAATTGGCTTGAAATATGCAAGATTCTTTAGGTAACTTTCCTATCACATAAATCAATGTAGCTTAAAATGTTTCAATCTTTCTTTGTCATTATATGAAATACTAACATTAGTTGAAGAAAGTTTCACATATCATGGCTTAAAGACGAGGTATTTACAATGCAAAATCTAAATTTTGCATTATTGTTAATAAACTAAATAAATTTAAGGTTATTCAAATAACACAACATATTTTAAAGTATTTCTAAAGATTTAATGCTCATTTGACTAATTGTAATCACTAATAATTAAATTAAGATATCTCTGTATAATTTTATGTAAGATCGTGAATGTGCACAGATATATTTAGTGGCACAGATATTTTGCTTTAACTGTTTTTGCTTATAAATAACATAATATCACAGTTCAATAAGCCATACACAAAAAGGCAAAGAAAATATTTCTGTACAACACTTTTATTTGTTAAGTCATAAGTTCATCAAATGAATAATGACTTTTGAGATTTTATTCTTACAGTTATATAAAAATAAATTGCTTTTCAATAGTTAGTGAAACTCATTTATTAAGAGTAAAAAAATTCCAGGCACAGGTTTATGCTTTAAAATATATACATAAAAAGTTTTAGTTTCAGCTACATGGAATAAATGACAATAATGTTATAACTTGATTTACAATATATGAAGTAGTATTGAGGAAAAAATTACATTGTTTATGAATTTCCTGTGGTTTTTGAGGCATGAAAGTGATTTGTACCTCACCTTTACCTTCTCTGACTATGCTGAAATACCTGTGCAATTTTCAGCTACTTAATTTCAAGACCAAGCTCTTGGCAACATTAAGATTATATCAAGGTGAAAACACTATTTATAAGAGTCATAAAAGAGCCTATGTAATATTTAATAGAAATTTGAGGCATTTTATTATGTTTTCTGGTAGATAGTTTCTATTTTTTAGAATAAGATATAGCTAGCATTTTACACACATCAGTTGGGTTTTAATTTGTTTATGGAGCTAAACTAGTTTGAGATACTTATTCTCACTCTTAAAGAGCATTTGTGAGCAATGGTGGTGGGGTAGTGGCAGAGAAGGCTGAAAATTGTCAATCAGTTACCAGGAAATAGAAAGAGACCTTCAAATTTTCTACTGATAGACTGCAAAGTGTATCACTTACCAGTGCACTCAAGTGTAAAGCAAAATTCCCTACAATGGGCTATAAGTAACTCAAATGACCTCGCTAGAATATTACAAGAAACTCTTTATCATACTTTGAAGGATACCAGAGTGTCATGTATTCTGAATGTGGGCATTAAAAAAGGTAAAAGATCTTCTATTACTTCTTTCATTTGACAGTACTTTATAAACTAAAAAATAGCTTGACTACTTCTCCACTGAGACACATGCAGGGGCCCAAACGTTTTAACTCAGTGCGACTGAGAGTCTACAAGACAGTAAGCTTCAAGTCTGACTACTTATTTTTCAGTCTCCAATTTCAACTAAGATGCTTTCACTCTCACCTCCATTATTGCATTTTTCTCTTTCATTACGCAGATGGGCTGGACATGTAATGCGATTTGGAGACAACTGCTGGACTAGAACCATTACGGACTGGCTCCCATGGGATGTCAAAAGATCACGTGGCCGCCCACCTACAAGATGGTCAGACTGCCTTGTCAAGACCCTGAAGGAAAAGGTTTGAGGCTTTTCATATTCCTGAATCAACCAGATGCCATTGGGCTACATTGGCATGTGATAGGGTCCAATGGAAATGTTACTGGAGCCCGCTCGAACAAATCGATGAATAACAGGATTCAAGTGATCAAGTGATCAAGTGATCAAGTGATGTTTTAATAACACCAAACATTAGCCAAGCGGCACAATTGCTTGTTAACTTCGACTGAGAATGTGGAAAGACACATCACGGCAGAGACTGGCAAGTTACCTGTGTTGTATTTGATATGCCAAATACCAGTAACAATTATAGACCTCATTCCCATGACCTGATGGAATGGTTTGAGGCTCTTTATGTTCCTGGAGCAAGGAAATGAAATGCCCTTGGGCTCTACTAGCATGAGGCAGGACATATGGAGATGTTAACGGTGCCCACTTGAGCAAATCGATGATGAACAGGAAGACAGTGATACAGTGATACAATGATAACATGATGATGGTAGCGTTCGCACTATTCCCAATGCATGAGACACTTCCGTATGGGTCAAAACTACAAATGTTTTGTGTCTGCATCAGTATCTCCTTATGACATAAACCTGGAAATGTTAGTATCAATATTACTGTCAACTATACTTAAAGTTGAAGTTTAAATGCTTATATAGAATTTAATGAGTTTCCTAACACTTGCTAATTATTGATTATTTAAGATCATAGACTAGGCTCTGTCTACATTTAAAGTCAGGTACCATAAATATCTATATAATGCCAAAGTGTCTGAATAAGTTTCTAGGAAATGGAATTTCTTATATAAATTTAATACATAACATGGATATAAAAAAGGTAATAACTAAAACTATTAAATTCTGTTCAGTAACCTAAATGTTTCTGATCATTTCATAGCAAACAGGCCTTTACTATGAATATATGACAACTCTAAAGCCAGCTAAGGGAGTTAAATAAGAATTTTAGTTATTTAATTTAAGTTGAATTAAATAACAGTTCCTTACTATTTTAAAGAAATAATAGGAATGGTTCAGGGGTCAATAAAACAAATATTACCTCAAAGTATCACTTATATCACTTGTCTTCCCATTGTTCATCAATTTGCTCCAGTGGGCACCAGTAACATCTCCATACATCCTGTCTTGTGCTAGTGTAGCCCAAGGGCATCTGCTCACTTCAGGAACATGAAGAGCCTCAAACCATTCCTTCCGGTCATGGGAATGAGGTCTATAATTGTTACTGGGCTTTGGCATATCAAATACAACATGGATAGCTTGCCAGACTCTGCCATTAAGGTGATATACTCTCAGTAGTAGGTTCTCATCTTGTACATTTACTGATGAACTGCAATAAGGAGAGATGGGCTTTTTTCTTGGGTGGAGCTCTGACTGTGGAGTATGGATGTTAAAAATGACTGCCCTCATGGTGTGGGGGTTCCTCTGGCTTTCTTGTGATGTTCTGTGGCAATGGCAAGCCAGAACTAGAACCAGCCTTCTATCCTGGGCACCTCATGGTCAGCTGAGTAGAGGGAGAGCTGACAGCTCTGCCCTGTGTATCTGGGTATCTCAAATACAGTTATTCAACCTCAACAGGTAGCACTGCCCTCCTTAGCATTAAGGCAATTAGCATCTGACTCAGATAAATGTCAACTCTGGGGATAGGCAGAAAACGTTCTGCAGACTGCAAGGACATGATTTCTTCTAAGGAAAATCATATAATATATTCTTCTGACTTACATAGAAGTCAGCATCACAACAAAATAATTTTGTATGTAAAAGAATTAACTTCATGAGTTCATATCCTAACAATGGTGGTTTGAACTCTGATTATGAAGATGCTGTAAACCACTAACCAAAACATTTGGTTGTTAATTCCATATGAATGAAGCACAAAAACTTCATATTGAATCTTCTTATTAAGTGAATTATGATAATAATGATGATGCTAGAGAGAAAGAGCACTCAATTAGAAAAAGAGTCAAAGGACACTTTTCCCTTGCTGAACCTGTTTTCTTACATCACATCACTTGCGTCACTTCACTGACCCTCCCATTGTTCATCAATTTGCTCAAGTGGACTCCAGTAACATCTCCAATGTCCCTGCTGCGTGCTAGTGTAGCCCGTGGCGTCTGCCTCTCCAGGAACATAAAGAGCCTCAAACCTTTTGTTCAGGTCATGGGAATGAGGTCTATTATTGTTACTGTTTTTGGCATATCAAATATGACACAGGTAGCTTGCCAGGCTCTGCTGTAAATGTTACATCACATAACATTAGCATTATTCCACAAGCCCTACCTAACTTTACAAACATGCAGATTTACGTATCCTTCTAGTTTTTTTATTTTATTTTACCCATAACATTTAGGTAAATGTAGCTAATGGTAACATAGACTGCTAAAATTGATGGTATTTATGTAAGAATTTATTACTTCAGTCTCCCATAACCACCACCAAGTTTCCCAGAATCCTCCATTACTGCCTTTACATATGTTCTATTTGGTTTTCTTCCCCCACACCTCTGTTTAGAAGCTAGTTTTGTATTCTAATGTTAAAGCCCTTTCACTGTTCAGGGCTGAAAGGAGGATGCTTTGTATCACTGTATTAAACCCATAATGCAAAAATTTCTGTCTCTTTGAAAATCATGATGTATTCCAGACTCAATGATAACTGAAACATTAGTAGTAATACTGAAGATTTTCCTGAGATATATGTTGCATAATTTGGGAAGGCAGTAAGCATATTAAAAACTATAAAGTCTGCCTGAAGGATAGTATAGTAGGTAGGACCTTGCACACGGTCAACCCAGGTGATCCCACACCATATATGGTTCCCCAAGCCCCATCAGTAGTGGTCCATGAGCAAAGAGCCAGGAATAAGTCCTGAACTTATATGGCATTTGCTTAAAATAAGAATATAAATGTATTTTATAACTGCCCTTATGTTTTCAGCTACAGTACTGGACTCAAACCCAAGTAGAAATGAGTATAAATTAGAGCTTCCACTAAACATGGTGCTAATTTATAACCAAGGAGTAAGACATTTTAAATAAGAAGGGCTTTATTTTAGCATCCTATGTTATTGCTATGTGCTCAATTTGTGATGTACTAGGTACCTGGAATTACATTTTCTCTCCCATCGTATAGTTATGAAATAAAGCAGTGTTTCTAACATAGAGTTTTCTGTACCTTTTCTGATTGAATTCCATCACCATTAAATAAGACTATTCCTGTACAATTTCAAGAGTTGTTTAAAATATAATTTACCAATAACTCTTCTATTGCAATCTGAACAAAAAATGTTTTGACTGCAAAATCATAGGTGAAATAATAGATCAAATAACACTCCTTTTCAGTCACATTTGTTATCAAAATTTAAAGCAGAGTTTGTAATTTTATACTGTAATTCTAGAAAGTAATATATGGCATTTTTCATTTGCTTTTAAATTAAATGACACTGATGAATATGTATAGGAAATTAGTTTATTTTTTAACTTTATGCAACTCTTGTAGGATCCAATTTCTAACAATTTCGTGAGAAATGCTTAAGAGTTTAAATAGATATGAAAAATTCTGGAAAACATAACAAGGAAGTTTTAATACACCTTATCAGGGTAGGATACTTGTCTTGGATGCAGCCAACCTGAGTTTTGTCCCAGGCAGTGCAGATAGTTCCCCAAGACCAGCCTGGAGTGTTTCCTGAGCAAAGAGCCAGGATAAGCCCTGAGCAATGCTGAGTGCAGGCACCCTGCACACCCTTCAAAAAGAGAATTAATTTTATTAGAGGGAAACAATCCTACTAAAGCACAAACCTTCAGAATTGAGCAATATCCATTAACTGGGTACTTCTGAGACAGTATGTTAAGCAAACTATAACAACTGAGCTTCAACAACAATGTCTAGGAGATTTGTTTTTTGGGTTCTCTGAATTGCATTTTACTCTTAGCAGAGACCTAAATATTCACTTTCTTTTACCAGATTTATATTTGATGGAAAATAAAATTTGGCACCAGATTCTTCCTTGCCTGACTTCCAACTAGAGTTCCTTCTAACTTTCAAAATTACTTGGCACTAAGTAAGACACCTCTGCCAAAAAGCGAATGACTCAATATTTGAAACCAGCCATACCAGCAAAGTCCAGACAGAACCCAAAATCACTTTCATTCTGACAGTGAGTCTCCTAAATCTGGTAGGAAATTCTTACTTCAAAATACATAAAAATGGAAGAAAGAATGAAGGAGAGGCTTAAGGTAGTTTCAGCAGTACAATTTTCTTAGTAGGTGTTTTTCAGAAGTTGGTCAATGTAGATAAGTTAATATATTTAAGGTAAATAATGTAAGGCAAAAATGTTGAAAATATTTTACATTAAAATATGTTTCTTATAATGAGATAAATTTTGAGCGAATGGCCTTCTAATCAGATTGAGAAATTGGAAAATCACTAATCATTTAACTAATCAATTTGTCTACCCACCATCCATTAAACCATTCGATTAAATAAACTTTTACTGAGTTCATAGATCAACAACTCAAGAGTTCTGAAAACAGTAAAATGAATCAAAGCTATATTTTCATAAAACACAAAACCAGTAGCAGAGAGGAACATGTAAGTAATAATTTGCAGTAGAGATGAGTAGGTTAAGTCTGTATTTTTCGTTTTATTCAAAATTTAGCAGGAAAATAAAAGCATTTTCATATTGTAACAGATGCTATGTAAAGCTCTGATGCATTATTTAACTTTTTAACTATAATCTCCATAATACAGTCCTTCTTAGACATATCAACTCTTGCAAAATCTTGAAATTCTTAATGTCATGGCAATAATGTAAAGAATTACCTATTCTTCCACAGAATATGGTTTTGTACTGTTCCTTATAGGAAGGGCCCCTGAAAAGATTAAGACAACAGATTGTTCCCTGTGATAGCTGCAGCCAGAAGTCACTCTGCCCCTCTCCCCCCCCATCCCTGCTCCCTTAGGCAGCGCTCAGGGAAAAGGGAGGGGGCCAGGCTCTAGGAAGAGACAGGTGTTGCAGCTATTAACTTAGGAGAGCTTTACATCAGTACTCAGCAATAGAAGAGAAAAAAGGCTGCTGTTATTTTGTATGCTTTAACATCCAATAAAAAAATGTGAGAATCGGGCCGGGCGATAGCCCAGCGGGTAGGCGTTTGCCTTGCAGCGGCCGGCCTGTGCCGACCCAGGTTCGATCCCGGCATCCCATATGGTCCCCGAGCACCGCCAGGGTAATTCCTGAGTGCAGAGCCAGGGGTAACCCTT
Organism: Cryptotis parvus; assembly: GCA_021461705.1. Taxonomy (NCBI): domain Eukaryota; kingdom Metazoa; phylum Chordata; class Mammalia; order Eulipotyphla; family Soricidae; genus Cryptotis; species Cryptotis parvus. The sequence continues at coordinate 95,285 of JAJIBD010025463.1, read as the reverse complement.
GAGCATCGCGGTGTGACCCAAAAAAAAAAAAAAAAAAAAAAATGTGAGAATCATCTCCCATGCCGGCTGGTCTCCTCTTTCAAATGCTGGTTTCTTGGACCCAGAGACTCCCAGGATGGACCTGGTGCTCCAAAAGTGTAAAGAGAGGAAATAACCCAGATTCCCAAGGTCTAGGCCCTCAAGGGTCTGAGTCCTAGTGCCTGATATCATCTAAACTAGTTTTACAATCCACTGTCCTATTTTTTTCTCAGTTCAATTCAGGTTTTTCAGTTAGCCTTTCACTACGGTCTATCCTGATCTGTTTGTTCTGTTTGTTCTGTTTTGTAGGGATGTCAGTAAAAAGGAACACGATACTTAGGAATTTGGTTTAGACTTGAGTTTGGCTGTGATCTCAGTAAGAATGCAAAAATGATTTTATTTTTCTGCTTAACATTCCTTACAAAGAATACAGACTTAAATACTCTTTTCAGGTTTTCAATCACAGATCCATGGATCAGTGTAAGTCCACAAGTCTAGAAAAGTTTCATAAAACTGGTCTACCACCATGGCTATGCTGATTTGAAGCTATAACAAGGTTGTGCAGGTAACAGAGCAATAGTGGGGTCTTAAAGATCTTGGCTTACATGTGATGGACCCCGGGGATTTGGCAGACATGTTTCTTGCTCTCTATCCCCAGTTCATTCCCTGGAACTGCATTTGTTCCCCCAAGAACCATCAGTAAGTAGTGATCCCTGATTCCTGAGCCAGGAATAAACTCTGTTGCCCCCCACACTCAATAACATCAAAACATTGAGGAATGCTGTCTGTCATCAAGTAAAAAACAAAAGCAAACACAAAGTTCCTAGCAAACTGAATTCAATTACTTTGACTTAAGTCAGAAAGATGGAGCTGACCCCATTTTCTGAGGGCCCCAGGCTGGATAGAACAGGCACTCTGCCTAATTCAAGATCAAGATAACAGAAAAGACCTCAAGAGACTCCTTTAGTTGCCAACAATTGAACCCATCAGGTTCAAATTCCAACTAGCTGCACCTAAGCCACAGTGAAGTCGTCAGTACCAACCCAGAACAAGTTTCACTCAGAAAGCTGCAGGAATTGTCGGATAGCTCACCAAGGCCAGCATATGTAGGGAAGAGCGTCTCAATCTCTTTGGTCTGGTTCCCAGGATGCTTGCTGATTATTTACCATCTGTCATTGCCAGTTTCCATCTGCTACTTCAGAACAAAAGCAAGGACAAAGCTTTCCCAGTGACCTTTGCCCTCTGGAGGTAAGACTGCTTTTTTGCACCTGGTTATGTTCTGTGTTATTCCTTTCTCTCGCAAGTCATGGCATCCTGATTGCATAACTGGTAATCTTATAGCATGTTCCCTCAGCCACCAACTAATCCTTAGGGTTGATGACTTTTCACATATTTGAGCATTTAGTTTATGCAGAATGAGGAGAATCTTTGCTGGAAGACAGATATTTGTGAGTTGGAGAGAAAGCTCAATGGGCTGTGAGCTTGCAACCCATACTTTTCATGTAAGAAGCCAGGGATAACTGCATGGGCCCCAGAAAACTGTAGAAGTGAGCACAGAGGGCCGAGTCTAGCATTATCCTCAAGCATACTAAACAGAACAAAAGGCAAATAAAACAAAATACTACATAAAAATGCTTGAAAAATTAGTTAGCTCTATGCTTAAAAATATACATAAGATTTATGTGCTGAATAGTATAAGAGCTGATGAAAGAAATTAAGGGCCTAAATAAATAACATAGAGAGGTATGTTATGTGTACAATTTGTCAAATGATGATGAAATTATGAAAATACACTTCTTTAGCCATTGAAAACTGTCACTTGAAACCATACTGGAACATGGGGCGGAGCGATAGCCCAGCGGGTAGGGCATTTGCCTTGCACGTAGCCTGCCCATGCCGGCCAGGGTTCGATCCCCGACATCCCATATGGTCCCCTGAGCACCACCGGGAGTAATTCCTGAGTGCAGAGCCAGGAGTAACCCCTGAGCATCGCCGGTGTGACCCAAAAAAGAAAAAAAAAGAAAAGAAAAAAAAGAAAACATACTGGAACAGTACAGTACCTTAAGATAGAGTAGCTAATTTTTAAAAAAATATTTTATTATACCACCATGAGAACAACATTACAAAGATGTTCATAATTGGGTCCCAGTCACATATTGTTCCAGCACCCATCCCTTCACCAGTGCCCCATTCCCACCACCAATGTCCCCACATTCCCCCTCTCCCATCTCCAGAGCAGGCATTTCTTCCTTTGCTCCCTTTCTCTCTGTCTCTCTCCGTCTCTCCTTTATCTTCCCCAATCCTTATTATACCATGTGATATATAGAATTACAAGGATGTTCATAACTGGGTCTCTAAACTACAGTGCTCCAGAATCCATCCCTCCACCAGTGCCAATTCCCACCACCCAATTCCCAAACACATTCACCCAAACCCTGCCTGTCCCCATTGCAGGCTCATTTTATTTATCTATCTCTTTGTCTATGTCCCTGTATTTCCCAATCTCTCTTCTATTACACTTTATGGCTTGATCCTGTGGATACTAATAATGTTTGATGTATCTATCTGATTATTTAATAATAGCAAAATTGAATTAAAAAATCCTCGCAATACTGAGTTACAGTGAAAATTCTGAAGCACTTTTTATTGTTGTTGCTCTTTTAGTAATAACTACTCTTTGCTGCTATATGCATATTTGAGATATTTTTTTTCTTGAGTCAAAAAGATGCTACCAAGGTAGGTCACTAGTCTTACCAGTAACCAAGTGTAATTTGTACCCAAGTACAAATTACCCACATATGGACCCCCCAAGCACAACCAAGAATAATTCCTGAGCATAGAATCAGGACTGAGCCCTGAAAACTGTAAGGTGTGCCTCTGTTCACATATATAAATATTTTCACATGAATTTAAAATTATTGAGATAAAATGTCCTTCCTCCTTGACTCTTCATGATCAGCTGAGCACAGGGAGAGCCAATAAAAGTTCTGTTCCATGTATCCGTGTCTCTTGTTCAAGCATGCCTGGGCTTGAAATAGGCTTCTATAGGATGGAGCTTTGCCAAGCCTCAAAAGAGCCTTGGAAGAAGCCAGAGGAAACCCCACACCATGATGGCAGCCATTTTCAGCATTGGACTCCACAGTTTGTTGGAGCTCTACCCAAGAGAAAAGCCGTTCTTAACCCAAGCCTGTCAGAGCCCCACCCTATAGAGAAGCCTATTTCAAGTCCAAGTATGCTTGAACCAGAGACACAAATAAACGGGGCAGAGCTGCTACTGGCTCTCCCCATTGCAGTTTATCAGTAAACCAGAGTATTCCACCTGCACGGCAGAGCCTGGCAAACTACCTGTGTCATATTCAATATGACACAAACCGTAACAATAATAGACCTCATTTCCATGACCTGAACAAATGGTTTGAGGCTTTTCCTGTCCGGGAGTGAGCAGATATCCTTGGGCTACTCTAGCATGCAATAGGGATGAAAAGGAGACATTATTGGTTCTCGCTGGAGCAAATTGATGAACTATGGGAAGACAAGTGATACAAGTGAGATGAAATGTTATTTTCCATTTATAGCATAAAATGTCCATGTTAACAGTTTCATTAATATACTTAATTTTCTAATAGGCATGAATATTTTTGCCAAGAACACTTGACTGTTCTTTTGCTTTTGCTACTGCTACCTATAAATATTTCATATTTCAATCAGAATAATGTTAAGTTATAAGCATGATAACATCACATTTTTCTTAAAATCTTTAATTATTTCCTATTGTACTTTGGATAAAATCAGTTTATCTAGGATGGGAATGTAGCTTCATGAAGAGCACATGCAGCACACACATGTGGGACTTGGTTAAAATGATTCTGACCAATAATCATTCTTTGAATGAATACCAGTCAAGGTATTGCAAAGGGCTCTATCAACTGAAATAAACTTTGTAATAACCACATATAAGACCTTTTAATTATTGCTCAATTCCTGTCAAAAATACATTTCTAAATGGAAAGGCACTTAGAACTGCAGGTGTCTATTTAGAAATCTGAGCTCCTTAGCTCTGAATTATCTTTTCTACATGTGATATTCAAGTTTGAAATGAGTATCATGATAATCGTCATTACGGGTGAAATAAAGCAGTGCCTCATCTTCTCTGAAATGGACCACATTTTATACAGTTACTTTATTCAACTTAATGAAATTAACTTTATTTCATCCTTGAAATAAATATATTGTTATTTCATTTGTGAAATAACAATACGTGTATTCTGGGCTAAAGAGATAGTAAAGTAGGGTATGTGTTTTGCATGCATCTCACCCAGGTTAAATACTCAACAATCTATATGATCTCCAGAGTCTGTCAAGAGTGATCCCTGAGCACAGAGTCAAGAATAAGTCCAGAGTTTAACTGGGTATGGGCCAAGACCAAAACAAGTACATGTGGGTTCTATAGTCAGAGTCATTTGTTGTGATAATTTTAAAATGTACCTATTCACACAGCCTATCCTTCTCTTTCTTTTTTTACTGTAATCTTTTGCTTTTTTCCTTAAATGATACAAAAACAAAAAAAAACCCTCATAATTTGTATGTACACGCATGTATCTATCAGATTTATGCCTTCTTGCTAATATGTATTATTCTAGAAGGCAGTGAATAAGAAATATTTTAAAGTACTAAACTATAGGAAAAGGAGAGAAATGTTAAGTACCCATGTTGAAAGCTAATGGGAAAATGATAAATTTAATCACAAAATGTGACATATAATCAAAATACTTGATTTTCAACACAAAAGAGACTCAGTGACTTGCAATCTAAACCTGTTAACCATAAATAAGACTCAGAGTTTAGAGGAATCTCTAAATCATCTAGTGACTGGATGACAATAAGAAATAGGAACTTGGGAGTAGCTATCTGGCCTCACTTACTTGTGGCTAATGGCTCTTAGGGGCATATGCTCCCAAAGCTGATACTGAGGTCCCCTGTTATCCCAGGAAAAGCTACATTTCTCTACACACTAACATAACCTGAGGAACAACTTCCTCAATCCCTTCTGTTTTACGTAAACAAAATAAAGTAGACTTTAAGTAAAAAATAATTAGAAGAAAAAAAATTATAATGAGAATTTAGGTCTCAATGATATCTAACAATTGTAAATTTCAGATAGTAGTAGAACTTTCATATATACATAAAATCACACAAATACTAGATAGATGGTGTATTTTAAATACATTGTCAGTACTTATTAAAACAGATCTAAAACATTGCAGATAATTTGATCAAAACAAAGTTTAATAAATGTGCTCAATAATTGGCCACAGAAATTGAAATAATCATTTCAGTCACATAAATAACTTTTCTGAAAATGATTCCTGTCCTGTGCCATAAATGAAAGTTCAACAAATTCCAAAATCCAGACACGATATAATGTTGCTTGCTGGTCATAGTGGAATTAAGCTATAAACAAACAGCAAAAATATCCTATTAAAGCCCCATATGTCTATAAATTAAGTATCCATGTGAGGATTTGTTTAATTTTCCCTGGAGATCTCATATTCTTTTAGCTGGCCAAATCATTACTTACTGTGTCTGACTGGATTGGAAGATTAACTGAGACCATCAGTCTCCAGAAGACAGGTTGTAAAACAGAAGTAATAGCACAATATGTTATTTACCAAAACCTTGGTTACTATAGGTAATCTGTGTGGATATCAATATATTTTTTAATTAGAAACAATCAGCTGACACCCGGAGAAAATACAAAGTGGATAATGTTTTGTACTTAGAAGACTTCCTGACATATATCCAACATTAATTTACACAGAAAAATTTTACTGCTATTTTTGCCCTCGTCTTCTTATTGTCTGGGCTTGGAGTATGAGATCACACCTGGGTTTAGCACTCCGAATAAATGGCCAAGCCCCTCGTCTTTCCCGCATCTTCAGAACAATGGCTCCTCTTTGGATGTCGCCCTTGAAATAATCCAACAGCTGCTCCAGACACAATTTTCTCCAAAGAAGTGATTGGTGTATTTGCTGCTGATCTTATTTGTTCTCCTTACCTAGGGTCTTTTTATTTTGCATATTATTTTCAGCTTTTTTTTCCCCCCTCACTAGCTCAGGGCTTACTCCTGAGTTTTCCTGTGCTCAGGAGTCACTACTGCTGGCCCTCAGGGCACCATACGCTGTTCCAGGGATAAAACCTGAGTCATCCAAGGAGCAAGGAAAGAGCGCTGTCTGCTCTGGGCTGTTTGAACGGAGGGCCAGGTACTTCTGCGACCTTTGATCTTCTGGCACCCGCCTGCTGCAGGATGTCAGGAAGAGACTTGACAGCTGCTTGACCCCGAGTTCTACATCCGCACTCTTAGCTGTGGCTTTGCCTGGTCCCTGCTGTAGCACTTGGAACATACCCGCAGGAGAGAGTCCTTCATTACTGAGTTTCCGGGGATGCGGCAGGGCTTCCAACCTCACTCCAAAAGGCCCTGGCTGTTCTAAAGGCCGCCTGCAGCTGGCTCTGGCTTGGAGTTGCCTCTTCCCACTCTCCAGGCACTGCCCTCCAGGGCACCCTGTGCCGACCCACACCCAGTAGGCCAAACCCGGCTTGTTTCAGATGTTCTTCTTGAGAAAATTCAGAGCCTTTGAAGAAGGCAACAGAGATTTGAGCCTTGCCCTCGTCCTGGCTTCCAAGACAGCGGCCAAACTAAGGTTATCTGGGTTGGTTCTCAGACCTCAGCATGATGCAGGTGGGTGTGCAGGCCTCGTGCCAAAAGTGCTCCCCTGCTCAATGGCTCTTGAGTGGCGGGAACTGAGGGGCCGAGGGGTTGTCAGTCTTCAGGACACTTCCAGAGCCCAGATTTACTCCCAGCCAAGCACCTCTTCAGAAGTGGCCCTCCTGGTGCCCCACCACATTGCTCTCCCAAAGGAAATCTGGGGGACCTCTGCCCTTGTTTCCCCACCTACGACTCCAGCAGGCGCGACAGAGCTGTCTGCTGAGGGTGCAAAAGCTTAGGGGGAGTCCGCAAGCCTCCAGTGACATTGCTGAGCCCTGCAGAAAAAGGGCAGACACAGAAAAAGTAAGTCCCACTTTTTGCTTTTGCTTTATCACTGCTCTAGAGGCGGGGCTCATGCTCCATGGCAGTGGGCTATGTGCACCACAGCGTGTCCCGCCAACAGTGTGCGTGCATCAATGAGCAAGGTGGGAGAACTTACAATCCAAAACGGTGCCCAGACGCTGACTCCACCCAGCACAGCCATAAACCTACAGCTGCAAATAAATAACCTGATAATTAACCTGATAAATAACTGCAAATAAATAACCTGATTTTTTAAAAGTAGGACCTGGGGGAACCAAAAATTAAGCACAATAAACTCAGAAGTGAGTTCTAGCTGTGTCTTCATTCCTGTTCCTGCCTGCGCAAAACTCTCGACCACAGAGACATTCATTAATTGTCACAGAAGTCATGAATTTCCACATGTCGTAGGAATTCCAATTTCTTCCTCCAAAAGAAGGTCCTTCCTTTCTCCAGATGTATTAAGTAGTTCTGCTTCAACTTGTGTTGCTCACTTCTAGTTTCCTCTTGTCATTATCTTTTGGTCTCCATTACTTCATAAACTCATTGAAACTAACCTAAATGGCAATTTTTGAATGTTAAATTATCATCGTTAGGTCATTGACTGTCAGGGGCCCTGGCCAGCAGCCCCTGAGGTAAATGAAGAAGACCTAGATCTTGCCGGACTTCATCTTTGCGGAAAAAGGAGAGGGATGGACTTAGGAGAAACTCTGCCTACCCACTACTAAGAAAGGAAAGACACTGCCGCAGCAGGGAGTTCTGGATAGCAGTACTCATTTTACTGAGCACAGTTTAACCCTTTTAAACAATATTTGGGTAGAGGGGGGTGCAAGCACAAATCACATGGTATTTGCAAGCTTCTGGGACTTTGCAACAGATAACAATAACAGATTTAGCATTTTCAAGGTAACATTTGCAAGGGAACAATCATTGTTTTACATATTCCTGAAGCAACCAGAAGTCATTAGGCTACACTGGCACATGATAGGGTCAAATGGAAATGTTACTGGCTCCCTCTAGAGCAAATCAATGAATAACGGGATGTCTGTTGAGTGATCAAGTGAAGTGACCAGTTATTTGTATGTATAAATATTTCGGGGGTGAACAGTCTAAGTTAGATTACCTGTGTAAATGCAATCTAGTTAAAGTTTATTTGTTGGCCTTACTGTGATCTGATTTTCCTAGTTCCTCCCTTGCTCTTGTTCAAGACTGTAGGATTGGGTGTGTTGGATGATAATTTGGGTGATATTATGAAATAAGAAGTCAGAAAAAATGCAAATTCATGATCTCTATGTGGTGTTCTTATATAAGAAAGTTTCCCTTCCTAAGCAATGTGGATATTCTGGTCACAAATAAGAAACTATAATCATTCAAATCGACTCCTGATTTATGTCATAAGGGAATTGATGTCATATTATTACAGATAGGAAAGCTGTAATGAACTGAATACATGTGCAGAAGGCAAAGTGCTGTAGGAGATTCATGATGTGAATGTGTCTTGCTTGCCATTCTCATAATAAAGTTTAACATAATCGAGAGTAGGTAGATATTCCTTTCAGTTAAACTTGTCAAGCAGAGACATTTGCTTACAGCAATGTCAACATGGGGTACAACTGAGTAGAAATGACAGCAGTAGAAATTGCTGCAATAGAAACGGTGTCAGTACAAAAAGCAGAAGACATGTGACCAGAAAGTGTTAGAGTGAAACTGTTGTAGCAGGCAAACAGGGGGCGCCAATGGCATAAATTCCTGAAGAAGAGCTCCAGAGCCACACCTGACTGAAAGCCCGAAACCAAACTTGATAAGACCACTATCAACAATAGACCCTGGGGAAGGGAAGGCCAAAGGAATGTGTAAATCTCCTGAGGGAGTGAATCAGCCTTCCGCCCAGGACCCAGCTCAAGGAAGACCCCAGACATTCCAGTCAAAGAAGACCACTCCCAAAGTCTACCCCCACGGGCCTAGAACCGAGGTTGAAGCCCCATATGGGAGTAACTGGGAGAAATCTATAAAGCCGTCAAAGGCGGCGGCGCCCTGGGCACGTGCTCGGCGCATGCTGCCTGGGCTCACATGTTACATGGGCGCTATCCTGGGCTACAGTTGCTGCGCGCCTGGCTATGTTTGTTTGGTATTTGCGTGCACAGGGTCCTGGCACGTGTGTGCCGCATCTCCCCTCTGAGATGTGTACTCTCTCTTTTACTCGCTCTCCGCCTTTGGGCAGCCGCGTTCCCCTTGGCGCGTTACCCCCTTTCCTCCCCCTCACCAAAAACCTCAATAAAACCATTTTACTATTCCAAAAATTCTTTGCGAGGAAGACAAGAACTGAGGCAGACCTGGGTAAGGCCTAGGACGTTCAAAAGGAATTCCTCGCTCCACCTGAGTCCTGGCTCCCGAAACCTCGGTGGTGGGAGTACCCGTGCCTAGAGATCAAGCGGGCTCAGGTGTGGCGGCCACCTCGGGGGCTGTGGGGCTCAGGCCCACGCCGAGGGGCTCATGACTTTATCAGTCCTTAGCCGCGGTCCCGGGCAGGCGGCTGGGGAGAAGCGACCATCTCTCTCCTCTGCCTACATAAGTCACAGTGGGGTCCACCGCAACAAAACTGGAAAGCCACAAAAAAAATCTTAATTTGCATAGAGTTCTCTGAGCTACTTCTTAAAGAACATGGCATGTAATAGATAATAATTAATTGAATACCATTTCAAATGCATCTTTTAAATCAATTAAATTAAATTTTCTAAATTAATTTTTTAATCATAAGCCAATATGGAGCAAAAAATACAGAGATTTCAGAAAAATGCTAATGATACAATTTTAGAGACCATATATGTAAGGAATCACTTACATATGATATATAGATTCCAAATAACTATCCTTTTTGATTTTTAACAGCTATAATAATTATGTTATGCTTAATATAAAGCTTAATATATGGCTCAACGTATAATCTGCAGAGCATTTGAACTTTTGGGAAGCATTTTTAAATTTAAAAATCGTTTATGAACAACTAAAAACTCAACAATATAACATAAATTTGGCTCAATAAATACTTCCATAAATATGTGTGTTTAAGTGTGCATGCTATCTCTGTCCAATAGCTTTTATGTCAGCTACAACTAGATACGAGGAAACAGTTATAAAATTAAGGCAGTACCAAGGCCACTGTCTTTATTTAAATTTTTTTAAAATAATTTATTATACTACTATGAGATATACAGTTACAAAAGTGTTCATATTTGGATTTCAGTTATACAGTGTTCCAGCACCCATCACTCCATCAGTGCCTAAAAGCAACTGTCTATTCTTTGCTTTTTTTTTCTTTTTTTTGGGTCATACCCGGCATGCTCAGGGGTTCTCTCGGGCTTGCACTCAGGAATTACTTCTGGTGGTGCTCGGGGACCATATGGGATCGGGGATCCACTGGGCCGGCCCGCGTCGCAAATGCCTACCTAGGCTATCGCTCCCGCCCCACAACTGTTATTCTTACCCTGGAGAAATATAAGTTTCATATTTTAAGAATATGTCTTTTCATTATTTCTTACAGCATATAACTATTGTATTCTGAATGCTTGAAATAAAATAGTGATGGAATAGAGAGATAGGAGAGCAGACAGGTTGTTTGTCTTGCATACCTGCAGTCCAGATTCCCTCCACAGCATCATATAGGTACCCTGAGAACCCCCAGGAGTGATCTCTAAATGTAGAGCCAGTAGTGATACCCTGAGAAATAGGGGTTGTGGTCCCAAGACCAAAAATAAATAAAAATAGTGAGAAAAAAATAAAAATCTAAAAAATCAGAAAATAAGTGTATGATAAATCAATCTACAAAATTACTCAATAGATTTGTGGTTTTATATTTTGGTAACCAAGTGTTATGTATACTTTTAAGCATAGTGGACTTCACACAATGTCTTGTTATGATATTTGTGGGGCTACCTTTCTTTCTGGGATCATATGCATGACTGAGTAAGTAATTTTCTGCTCTTCTGAAATAATAAAATCCTTTTGGGTCAAGAGTATGCTGCTTAAGAATATATGTTCTGATTTATTTAGTTTTCCTTGCTTTATCAAAATGCACTATAATAAACATATTTGAATTCTAAAGTCTATAATCAATGGCAAAGTTTAGTATGTAAAATAATTTTAGATACTGCATGCTGTTCATTGAAATGATCTATGCAAACCATATTGAAATAATAATTTACATCTTAACACATATTTTAAGTAACTGATGACCACAGATACCAAAAAATTGGTCTGAAATTTATAGTTAATATTAAATCAGGGATTTTAATCAATTTCTGAAATTGGAGAGCATGTGATTTTCAGCTCTACATTTGACTTAAACTAGTTATGGATTTACCCTAAGGGGGTGGTTCTTTTTTATTTGTAGTTTTGTTATTATTTGTTTCTGGGCCATACCTGATTGTATTCAGGGCTTTCTCCTAGATCTTTGATCAGAAATCACTCCTGGGCAGGCTTGGGGAACCTATTGAGATGCAGGAAGTCAAACCCAGTTTGGGGTCATGCATGGCAACTAAGACACCTACTGTAGAGTCTCTCCACACCCAACATGTAATTCTATTTCTGCATTCACTGAGTCCCAGCTTTACAGAACTGAGGTTTTGTCTATGATAATTGTTGTTGTATTATATGTATTTATGTTGTCATGCTGCTGAGATTAAGATACATAGTAGGTATTAATGTTGTAATTAACCCAACCGACGGGACAGTGGGAACCATTGAGACAGCAACAACTAATTGATGGATATGTGGGGCAATAGTGGAGGTGACACATTAGCAGCCAAGAGCACCATTTATAAAGGCACTAATAAACATAATAGTGAAGGTCATAGCAGGTAAAACTGAAAACGTTTAACATAAGTTAGATTTACTTGCAACATTTCCATGAAATATGGCATATATTTCTATATCAAATTGAGCCAATTTGAGAAGTTTTCCAGGCCTTATTCATGTGGTCCTGAAGCCTTCTCTTGTTCTTAGCAAGAGCTGCTGTACATATCTGGCCCATCCCTCTCTGGCAAAAGCTATAAGAAAAGTCATCTGTTTTGACTACAGATGATGCTTGTGGGCTAGCCAGTCTCTCAACTCTCCATTGTAGGTGGTTCATAAGCATAACTCTTTATTGCTAATTTATTGCTGATATTGTTTGAATGTGAACTCTTCCTAATAAAGGAATATTATGATTTATTAATTAGCTTGATTCTAAGTGATTATCTTCACTGATGGGAAATTAATACTTGGAAATCCAGTAAGTCAGTTCCGTCAGCAGTTAAAAAAAAACAGTTTAAATAGATAAGTAGTACTGTTCAAACAATCAAACGAATTGGTTATAACTAAAAAAATCTCATCAGATAATGAGGATTTAAATAAGCAGAGATATTACAGAAAAATGACTGGGAAGTGTCAATATTGTTAAGCTATAAAGTGATTTAGAGTAGCCAACACAACAGTTGAAGGAAAATACCAAAGAATAGTCACTATTGACCTAAATCTACATTAATCAAGGAAGTGTAGTACTGATGAAAAGATAGAAAAATATGCCAAAAAATAAAATTTGAGATGCAGAAATAAAGCCACCCAAATAGAGTCAATTCGTCACTGGGGTGAAGATATAGTAATATTTTATGATGGAATAAGTATATTTAAGAAAAGGTAGCTTTCAACAAACAATCCTGAAACAAATTGGTACCTACATAAAAAGCAAAACAGATTTATATAGAAACAACCCCTATTGCATTCACAAAAATTTACTCAAAATGGTTCATAGACATACAAGTAAATTGCCAAATTATCGAATTTCTTGTCAATATATAGGAGAGATTGTACATTATAGGTTTAGTGGTGACCTCTTAGATGAAATAGCAAAACTTCTGTGAAAGAAAAAAAGTTCACTTTCATGTATCAAAACCTTTTATATGGCACCGTTAAGAGGCTGTTGTGATATAGTGGGTAGGGCATTTGTTTTGCATGCAACTGACTCGGGTTTGATCCCCTTAGCCTGCCATGAGTGATCCCTGAGCATAGAGCCAGAAGTCAGCCCTGAGCACTGCCAGATGTGCCCCAAACAAAAAACAAAACAAAAAACCCACAATGTCAAGAGAATGGCATTGCCGTCATGTCATGTCTTTCTGTTTGAGTCCCAGATTCAGGACACCCAAGACTGGAAAGAACCCTAAACTTTTTTGCACTCAGAGTTTCTATAACAATCTTTATTTTTATTTTATTATGGTGGAAATAAAGGAGAAGTATATGCAGGAAATTCAAAGCATGAATTAGGTCTTTCAGTTAAGGAGAGAGAGGATTCAGATAAATCAGTGATGTCAAAGACAAAATGACCTTTTTCAAGAGAATGTTATGTATTAGATAAGGACTTTGTTACTTAGGGAAGAAGGATGCTATACAAATGCAAATTTTTTTATTCCCAAATTGCCTCCTACCATTGTTTTCTCTCAGAATTCTCTTCTGAGGCCCCATTAATGCAGGTCACATTATTGGGTTGAGAAATGAAGGAATAGAACTAGGAAACCACTTTTCTCTGAAGAGTATAACTACTCTCAGAATGTGCAAAAGCTTTAAGTTCCACTAACATAATACTCCCACATTCATTCCACTGCTCTTATAGTACTGTGTCCTTTAAAAAGTCACCTTTGGATTGATTATTTTATTATTCCAGTTACACTAGTGTTGGTGTGAAAAGCAAACAAAGACATTTCAAACTAGTAGAGACCTGTGCTGATAGTCAGATGTCTAGGGATTTATTGTATTATTTGAACATCTTTAATATTGAAAATGTGGCCAAGGTCCTTTTATTTTTAATCCTGAAAGCATTTTGAAACCCATGCAGGCTGAAAGATATACATAATAGGTTTAGCTACAATTATCCTGTCATGTAAAGCCTATTGCCTGTTACATTGCAATGGGAATTTCTTCTACAAGACTAAAAAAGCTCCTATTGGTAAATTTGGTTACATAGTTAGCACTGAGTGCAGATCCCTTTAGAATCAAATTTACATAATAAAAGATCTCAGTGGCCTATTCTAATTTAGTCTAAAGTGGACCATGAGAGGGCAGTAGATCCATAGCAAGTTCTAGAGAAACAGGGACACCTGTGGAGAGGGCTTAAGGAACTGATTCTAATTCAGTTTGCTGATTTCTCTGCAAAATGAGACATATAAAAATTTTATGTGTACATTTTTGAATTTATTCATTAACACAGTAAATAAATATTTATTAAGCATATATATGTTTCAGGGATTGTGAAAACTAAGGGAGAACTGTCAGTGAACAAAGTAGTTCAGTTCCCTGTTTGTGGATTCACAAGCTTAACAAAGAATAATAATAACTTTTATAATTATGAATGTGAAAATGTGCCCTTGGGATATAATGGGCAATAGACTAACTAAGATTTTATCCCAACTCCTAGGTTACTAGCTAGAATCTATATCATTTAATGAACAGATCTTATGTTAAAAAATGTCTTAAATCTGACTTATATTTTGGTAACTGTTTTAGCCCAGAGAGTGGTAGTAGTGGACAAACTCCCTAATTTAGACTGTTTCATTCTTATAGGGAACAATAAAGTCTAATATGAAAACAAGTAAATATTGAAAAAATCTGAACAATAATAGACACTATAAAATATTAAATTAGGTCAAGGAGATAGAAAATTATGTGGGGAAAATATATATGTATCCTTACATAAGGGAATAAAACAGCTTCCTTGAGGGTTTGATATTTGCATAAAATTTAAATAAAATGAGCGAGACATTAAATTATATGGAGATGGAACAGAAAACATGAAGATCTTGAGGCTGTGTGAGACTCAGGTTTTAGGAGAAATTTCTTAAAAAGTCAGGAAAGCTGTAGTCAAGTGGACAAAAAGTACTAGTGAATGATAGAACATGTAGATATTATAAACCAGGTAAGATGTTTCATTTTTGCCCCAGTAGAAAGTTTTTGAGAATATATTCTTAAGGAATATCTCATTAATGTAAATCTGCTATTCTGGCTGTTCTAACTCTAAATCTAACTGGAATTTTGGTACTTTAGCCATACACAAGATTAGACAAAAATAGGAATTGCTAAGCAACTGGGCAAAGAAAGTTGATGGCATAAGAAAGAGAAATAATCAGTTAAGAAATGAGACCGGTTTGTGATTAATTTTTATTGTAAAATTAGTAGTAGAATTAGATATAGAGATTAGAAAGAAACACTATTCTTAGGTTTTAGCTTAAAATATTATTAAATATGTGTTACTTAGTGTCTGAGGAACATGAAGGTCTTGTGAAAGAGGATGCTACATTGGGGATCATGAATTGTAATTTGCTTAAAAGAAGCTGATGAAATGGAAAAAGCAGAGACTGGGTATATGGCTAAAGACTCCAGCTTAAATTTTGGTATTAATGACTCTGTATGAACTAACAGTGTGGTCCCGACATTTTAAAAAAAAATTAGAGGAGCAACAAGTCTGTCATTTGTTTCACCTAATTTTTTTCTCATTAAAAACAAGAGTTATCATTGCTTTATGAATTTTCTTCACCCTAAGAATCTAATTTCATAGCAACTTCTTTCATGTGATACTTCAATTGGCATTAGACTGGAGTCTGGTTTTTCTCTTAATATTTTCCTAAGCAATTTTTCATGTAGGATTCTGGGGCACTCTTTTCATATCTAATCAAATTCACACAATTTTATGACTTGATTATGTTTCTATGCTACCTTTATTTAGAAAATAAAATTATTCTCTTTCAATTACCTATTAGCGTATCTTTCATACAGATTTTTTAGACTTATTCTACTTCTGCTCTATTCTGATTATTGATCTATCGTTTCTCAACTTGGGCTAAACCTGATAAAACTTATTTTTATTTTATCAGCTTGTCCTGAAGTGAGGTTTTGTGCATATAGGATGGAATAGGGATTGGAAAACTGAAGTGAGAAAGACAAAACCCTGTCTTCTTGTTCACATTTCTTAACAATATTGCACTAGCAATACTTTACCTGGAAGTTCTATTTAGTTTCAATTTTCAGGGTTTCTCAATATCTCCAAAACCAACTTCAGTTCTAACCCTCATAGATACCATTTCTAGTTATTTAGTGCCCAGTTAAAGGTTGTACTCAGTTGTTAAGGAATGCTAACAGGTTACCATTTGTGACAATATGGATGGAACCAACCGGAGGTGTTTTTCTGTAATGTTAATTGTTGGAAACCACAAGTGTGTGTGGTCAGAAGTTAGGTAATATAGAGAAAGGCCCAGTGATCTAAAAATTGTTGAAAATGGTAACGCTAGGCTAGAACTGAGCATTGAATGTAGGCAAGGGGTTATGAGCTTATCTTATTTAAGATCACAACACCTTGCCTACATTCCAAAAACAGTAACAATGATGGACCTCATTCTCAGCGAATGGAGACATTACTGGTGCTCGCTTGAGTAAATTGATGATCAATGGGAAGACAAGTGATACAAGTGATACAAGTGAAGGGGTTATACATGTTAAACACCAAATGAATGTTTTGCAAGCCAAATATGCAAAAGGAAGAAAGAGATAGTGGAGAGATATAGATAGATAGATAGATAGATAGATAGATAGATAGATAGATAGATAGATAGATAGATAGAGAGAGAGAGAGAGAGAGAGAGAGAAATGCAAGCCATAGTGGCAGGGTGGGATGGGGGAGGCGGGAGGGAATCTGGGAATATTGGTGTTGGGAAGGGTGCGCTAGTGGAGGGATGGATGCTGGAACACTGTATGACTGAAACCTAATCATTAATGACTTTGTAATATGTATCTCATAGTGATATAATTACAAAAAGAAAGAATGAAGTCAGAAGGACAAATTATTAAAAAGTACAACTACCAGATGTTTTCACTCAAACATATAATGTACATAATCAGAGCAAAGACATACAAAAAAAAAAAACCTGGTAGGAAAATCATTCTCCTGGACGGAGACCATTGAACAGAGGATATCAGTAAGGAATTGATAGGGGGTTGACAATACAGAAGATTGCAATGGACAAGGGTGAAGAGGTATCAGTGGTTTGATGTTGGGCATGATATAGAACGTGCATTTAAACAGGGTGAAATTGTGCCACTAAAACATAAAATTTTGGGAACTGAGAAAAAATACTATAGCAGGCAGGGCATTTGCCTTGCACACAGCCAACTCGGTTGTGATCCCCAGCATCCCATAAAATCTCCCCGAGCTATTATCGGTTACAAAATTGTATTTATTTACTTTGCATTTTGGGTCCTGCCCAGCCCTGCTAAGTAATTAAGGGGTTACTCCTGGGCCTGCACTCAGGAATTACTACTGGTGGTGCTCTGGTGACACTATTGGCTGCCAGGGATTGAATCTGGGCTGGCTGTGTACAAGGCAAGCCACCCTACAGAGTGTAATATTGCTCCAACCCTATAATTTGAACATTTATTTACAATGGGATTTTCACTCAAGGCAGTACATACACCGTGTTCTCTATCTGCGTAGATTCTTTGCAGAATTCTTAAGCATCATATATTAAATATTTTTTTAAAACAAAATATCAAGATGAACAATTGATACTTATAGTCAAATGCAGTGTTCAGTGCAGCTATTCTTTGTCATCATGGTTCATCTTTTTGACCAAAATTTATATTAATCAAATAGAAAATATTTAATCAATTAAAAGTTATTTCTCCACCTCTCCATGAAAGTAAGCATTTTTTAGTGATAGGATACCTGAATTGAGTTAGAAAAATAATTTTAATACAGCTTCCTTATCATTTTATGATATTCAGAATATAAATATAAATATTAATTTATATTCAGAATATAAATTCAAACATTGTTGAAAGTACAATGCACATGCACTGGTATCGAAAGCATATATTGAGGATCTGATGGTGCAAGCGCAAAGATCAAGTATGACATCATTGGTCTGACTGAGACGAGGAGGCATCAGTTGCATTATGCTGTATTTGACACCAGAGAAGAATTGTTCCTTGCAACATGCGATGAAAGAGGCATCGGTGGCATTGGTGTCCTTGTCAACACGAACATGGCCATAAACATTGAGTCATTTGAATGCCTAACAAACCGAATAGGACGATTACACTTGAAGAGATGTGGCCCACTGCCAGCAATTTCTATCTTCATTGTCTACGCACCAACATCCACATACAAAGAAGATGAAATTGAGAAATTCTACATAGAATTTGAGGAGTTCTATAAAAAAGATCACACCTTCTACAAGATCATAGTCGGTGATTTTAATGCCAAGATAGGACCAAGAAGATCAGCTGAAGAACTCCACATCGGGACCCATGGCCTGGAATGGAACGAACAGGGTGAGAGACTATCTGAGTTCATCATGTCCACCAAGACCATTCATGGGAACTCACAGTTCCAGAAGGCTGAAGCAAAATGTTGGACATGGGAATCTCCTGGCATACGGTTCCACAATGAAATTGACCACATCATCTTCAATCGATGGTTTTGTCTGACCGATGTAGCTGTCGTCCCCAAATTCCAAACAGGATTGGACCACTGTCTCCTTCGTGCAAAATTCTACTTCCCGCAACAGGGAGAAAAGGCTGCAAAGTTTAAGAAGAGAATTCCCAGAACGACCACCAACTGGGAACTCTTTGGCACCATTGCAGCAACATGGGAAGATACCATCATTGGCGACATCGATGAAGAATACAACCGACTGGTTCAGCACCTCCATGATTGTGCGAAGAATGCCGAGAGAAAGACACAAAAAGGACGCTTGTCTTCAGAAACTCTTGAGCTCATTCGCCAAGGTGGCAAGGCGCGAGCCTCAGGAGACCAAATGCTAACATCCAAGCTTGCTAAACAGTGCAGAGAAGTGATAAAAGAAGACCTCAAAGACAGAAGAGCAGAAATACTGGAAGATGCAGTAGAAGCCGGGAAAAGCATTCGCACCACCTGCCTGTCCTTTGCCAACTATAAGACCAAGATGACTGACCTCCGATGCCCTGATGGATCTATTACATCTTCAGAAAGGCAATGGAGAAGATTATCCAGGACTTCTACTTAAATCTCGTTGATAGCCATATCCACCTGCCCACATACCAAATTCCACAGGATGGATATGTCATTCCCAACGTTCTCCCTTCTGAAATCTGACATGCCATCTCGTCGGTAAAGAGGGAACAGCACCAGGCCCAGACAAAGTCAGACTCGAACACCTGAAGAATCTGCTGTTGGTACTAATCAATACACTAGCTCGGTGGTCATCAAAGCCCTAGCCAAACAGGGCGTTCAAACCCAATACATCAAGATCCTTCGTGAGCTGTATTATGGATTCACCACCAGGATCTCACCATTTTACAAAGAAGTGATCATTAATGTGAAAAGAGGGGTTTGACAGGGTGATACCATTTCACCAAAACTCTTCAGCGCCACCCTCGAGAACATCATGCAACAATTAGAATGGGAAGGAATGGGAGTGAAGATAGATGGTCGGAAACTACACCACCTCCGCTTCACTGACGACATCGTTCTAATAACACCAAACATTAGCCAAGTGGCACAAATGCTGGCTGACTTCGACCGAGAATGTGGAAAGATAGGTCTACAGCTGAATCTAAAGAAAACTATGTTTATGAAAAATGAACTAGTTCCAGAGGCCCCGTTCATTCTCAATGGAACAAACATCTCTGAATGCAGCAGTTATGTGTACCTAGGTCAAGAAATCAACATGATGAACGACCTAAAACCTGAGCTGCACAGGAGGAAGAGAGGGGCATGGAATGCCTTCAAAGGCATCGAAGAAACAGCTAAAAGGACAAAGAACCTCCGGCTCCAGGCACATCTCTTTGACTCCACCATTCTCCCTGCACTAACATATGCCTCAGAGACCTGGGCCCTATGAAAGCAGGATGAGAATGCTATTCGGGTCTCCCAGAGAGGAATCGAAAGAGCTATGCTTGGAATATCATGCCTCACTCAAGTGAGAGAAGGAATCCGGAGTTCTGACCTCCGTCACTATTCCAGAATCAGGTACGGTGTCTCGTTTGCCAAGGCATCGAAAATCAGATGGGCTGGACATGTAATGCGATTTGGAGACAACTGCTGGACTAGAACCATTACGGACTGGATACCCACGGGATGTCAAAAGATCACGTGGCCGCCCACCTACATATGGTCAGACTTCCTTGTCAAGACCCTTAAGGAACGGTTTGAGGCTCTTTATATTCCTGAATCAACCAGATGCCATTGGGCTACATTGGCACGTGATAGAGTCCAATGGAAATGTTACTGGCGCCCGCTTGAGCAAATCGATGAATAACGGGATTCAAGTGATCAAGTGATCAAGTGAAATATTAAAAGTGGGGGATGAAATCTTAAGAGTAAGAGAAGACAATGCTATCCTCCAGTAAGTTGGATACCTATAAATGTGTATCATCATTAAAGATAAATTAGAAAATGATAATTGACTAAGTAATGCTGCTCAATGGTTTAGAAAACAGGATACCAGTTTAGCTCCAGAAGAGCATAATTCAGGCCATGCTGTGAAAAGAGTAAAATCATATTACTATAAATACGGAAATAGTCTTAAAAGTCTTAATAGTTGACATATATTCAACCACACAGGGCTCATTTAGATTCTATTAATACCAATAGATAAGACAAATGGTAAAATAATGGTTAGGGCTGATTAAAACTGGCTCAAAAGCATGGAGAGAAGAGTATTCTTGATATGAAGAGTATACTTATTCTTACCTATTGTAAGCAGATTGTGTCAGGCATATCCCAATCAACTTGCGTGCAGAGTAAAACTTGGGCCTTATTGAGTTGTGTTCTTGCTAAATGCCGTAAGAGAGTTAGTTTTGATTCTGGAATTTTTAGTAGAGAGAAAAAGTAACTCATGCCCAAGGAAAGATGCTGAAAAAACACCTATAGTGTAATTGGTTTGATGATGAAAGTACAAGATCAGATAAGGGAGAGAGCATTGATTCCATTTAAAATATATTTACTGTTATCCAAAGACCAGGAGAGTATGAGTGACTGATACTTAGATTTGAATATCCACCCCAAAATACAAGATGAAATGAAAAATCATTATTTGGGTTAATTTGCACTTAGGAACGTTAGAGACAGACATGGGGCAGAGCTGCTACTGGCTCTCCCTGTGCCCAGCCGCCTCGTGAGGCGTCCGGAAGGGATAGCAGGTTTTAGCTCTGGCCTGCCACCCCAGCAGAGCCTCACAACAAGCCAGA
The DNA here is from genome assembly GCA_021461705.1 of Cryptotis parvus. Classification (NCBI taxonomy): domain Eukaryota; kingdom Metazoa; phylum Chordata; class Mammalia; order Eulipotyphla; family Soricidae; genus Cryptotis; species Cryptotis parvus. Next base: position 73,957 of record JAJIBD010025463.1, on the reverse strand, counting down.
CAACCCCCCCACTCCATGCGGGACTCCATTTTCCACACCTGGACTTCCCCCTCATCAGAACTCCACCCAGCAGAACAGCCTATCACAGCCCGGATCATCGAGATCCACCCTGCTGCAGTCTTTTTAATCTGGCCCAGGTATGCTGATCCAGAGACAGACACGGGGCAGAGCTGCTACTGGCTCTCCCTGTGCCCAGCTGCTCATGAGGTGCCCGGGAGGGATGGCAGGTTCTAGCCCTGGCTCGCCACCCCAGCAGAGCCTCACAACAAGTCAGACGACCCCCACTCCATGAGGGCCTCCATTTTCCACACCCGGACTTGCCCCTCATCAGAACTCCACCAGCAGACCAGCCTTTCACAGCCTGGCTCAAGTGGTTCATCAATAAATGCTCGATTTTGAGATGACTACAAGAGTATGCTACCTGCACGGCAGAGCCTGGCAAGCTACCCGTGTCGTATTCGATATGCCAGATACCAGTAACAATTATAGACCTCATTCCCATGACCTGATGGAATGGTTTGAGGCTCTTTATGTTCCTGGAACAAGCAAGTGCCCTTGGGCTCTACTTGCATGAGACAGGTCATATGGAGATGTTACTGGTGCCCGCTCAAGCAAATCCATGATGAATGGGAAGACAGTGAATACAGTGATACAGTGGATTAGTTATCGGAAAAGCTCACCTGACTGTGGTCAATAAAGCAGAATTTACAAGAGGATTTATGTTCTTAATATCAAATATAGACCTTTTGCAAAGTGATACAAAATATAATGGAGTATTTAAATTTTGGAAAACTATACTAACAGATATTAATTGGCTATTTCACATCTGTCCATAAGACTGAATACTAAAGCCAGAAATATCTGGGTAATAATTTTGAACTACTCAATCAACTCTTCTCTTAAGAAGCAATTTATTCTGATGACACTTGAAGTCTATCTGGATAGGTCTTGCTTAGATTTTTTTTAAATATACTACTTACCAAGCTTTATTCATGCATGGCAAATAATGCATACTTTAAAAAGCCTATCTTATTCAAATATCTATCGTAACCCATGGAGAAATAATTCAATTTAGAACTTTTGATAACTGGACAATGTATTGATAATACTAGAGGGAGACTGCAAAATTAGGATTTCATGCTCTATTGTACTAATAAAAATAGGTATACATAAATGTAATGTTAAAAATAAACTTACATTTTCCCTTCATTAATTGGTGAGAAACTGTGGTAAGCATGGCTAAAGCAATATTAACTATCTCTGGCCCATATGAATACTACTTGTGTGTGTTTTTATCCTCTTACATGTATTTCGCACCTTTCAAAATTTATGCTTCATTCAGGCTTGATAAATTATTTCCTTATATAATCCTTTCAAGTCTGCTTAACCAGGTTTTCAATGCTAACTTTGAGTACTGACTTTACTAATTTTATTCATATAAAGGTTTTTTTTAAATAATTCATTTATTTCAGGAGCAAATACCATTTAATTTTCCATATAGCAGCACTATTCTCTAATCTTAATTCTCTATGTCAATCTGTCAGCCATATAACCCTGAATCAGTTTATATGAAAGAATATTCTTACATAAAATTGTGAAAGTGTAAAGATTCATATATAACTATAAATACATACAAGATATTTTATTTAACTCATTAATAAGAAACCAGAAAAATATTACAATTGGTTCAAAAAAATTCAAAACACACAAACTACACAGGATTGCAAGATCTGAAATGAATGTACAAAGCTGTTTTTTTATCTTTTCAAGTATAGAATTACCTTTTGTCTAAATGTTCCACTGGCTTCCTTTGTGGAGACTATTCAGTTACACCCAACAAGATAAAAGATACTTGCATTCCTATGAACAAATATATACTACTCTCAGCTTTTTACAATTTCCAGAGCTATGGAATGCCCCCAAAGCTGATAGATGCAGACAAACTATTTCTGTAGGTGTGCTGCAGAAGACCTTCAGCTATATTTCCTGCTTATTTAATTCTGAAATTCTGAGCATGAATCTTTAGGACTCCCTACAGAACACCATCATTTGAGAAAATGACTTTTTGCCATGTTTCTGCAAAAAATTTGCTTCATTATTTTTAATCCTTCTCATTGCCCAAATATTTTTTTCTAATCGAGGCCTGAGAATATATAACAATATAAGTCATTAATAACGTTTCAGTTTGTCACATGCTTTTCTAGTTCTTCCTTCCATAAGCAAGATCCTACGGATTTGTCTATCAATAGTGATGATCAGTTTTAAATTTTTCACTTTTTTTTTTTGTAAATGGAAATCTCTATGCATTATAGTTTCAATTTTGATCAGATTACGGAAATTCCTAGTTAATTTGGGTATATAAATATTTTCATGCATAAGCATCAACATTTGTTTTTCTTTCAAATAAAAGCATTACCAATAAACAATGAATAACTATTTCCAAAACTTCTACTAGGGTAAATGAACCAGAGGACCAGAACTAATAAATAACGAATCATGTTAGTTTTTGGCTTATTCTCACAATACAAGGAAATTTCTGTAGTTTGTCAGATGGAAATAATTCAACATTGTGTTAATGAGATAAACACTAGGGGAAGAAAACATTAAAAAAGAGAGAAAAAATAAAGAAGAGAGAAAAAATTAGAACTGTTCCATATTCCTTTGAAGTAGGGTGATGAATGTTATTTCTTCCCATGACATCTGACACATACAAGAGTGAAAGCTTATAGTGAACAGAGTTAAAAATCTGGGGCCAGAGTGATAGCACTGTGGGTAGAGTGCTAGCTTACCTGTGACTGACCTGGGTTCGATCTCCGATACATATGGTTCCTCGAGCTCAGTCAGGAGCAATTCCTAAGCAAAAATCCAGGAATAACCCCTGAGAATAGTCTGTTGTGATTCAAATAAAAAATCCAATACTTATCAGAAAGGTATATGTAAAGTTAATGTCCTGGCGATTGGGGTTCCTAATGAAAGTTTTCTTTCCTTGGAGGCATGTACTTTGTCTAAATCATGTATTTCATAATTTACTTAGTTAATGGTTTAAGTGTGTCTAGACAGATCACTTCACTTGTAACACTTGCCTTACCGTTGTTCATCAATTCGCTCAAGTGGGCACCAGTAACATCTCCATACATTCTGTCACATGCTAGTGTAGCCCAAGGGCATCTGCTTGCTCCAGGAACACCAAGAGCCTCAGACCATTCCTTCAGGTCATGGGAATGAAATCTATAATTGTTACTGGTTTTTGGCATATCAAATACGACACAGGTAGCTTGCCAGGCTCTGCCATGCAGGTGGTGTACCCTTAGCAGTAGGCTCTCATCTCGTGCATTTACTGATGAACAAAAGCACAAAGTGGCACAAAGTGCAAAGTGGCAGGGCGCAGTGGAGAGAGATCTGCTTTTCTCTTGGGTGGAGCTCTGACGAGCTGTGGAGTCTGGATGTTGAAAATGACTGTCCTCATGGTGTGTGTGTGTGGGGGGGGTCCTCTGGCCTCTTGCAAGGCTCTGATGGGATGACAGGCCAGGGTTAGAACTTGCCTTCCCTCTCGGGCACCTCATGGTCAGCTGAGCATAGGGAGAGCTGTTAGCAGCTCTGTCCCATGTGTCTGACTCTCTGAATCAGGCATACCTGGGCTTGAAATAGGGTTCGCTGTAGGGTGGGACTCTGGCGAGCAGGACTTGAGATTGGCTTTTCTCTTCGGTGGAGCTCCAATGATCTGTGGAGTCTGGATGTTGAAAATGGCTGCATCTAGATAGATAAGTATGAAAATTATAAATATTCATATCAGCACCCATTGTACAAAAGTATTATCTAATATATTGAGAAAATGAGAAGAAAAGCAGCCCAAACATTTACAGTGCACTCTCAAAATGATGGTTGAAGAGCAACACTATCTTTTCTATAAGAATAGAACATTTATTAAAATATTGATTATTAGAGCATCAATATTAGAGTCTTACTAAATATTAATACATGATCTATATGAATTTGAGAGGGGTTGATGCAAAAAAATATTATGTATGACAAAGAATTTCATGAATAATTGTGCTATGGAGAATAACAAAGGAAAGAAGGATATTTCCCTCAAATCCTAAATTTGAGCCTAAGCTCAGGGATACACATTTTTTAAAGTTCTTAATTGCTTTGAGTGATAACACACTTAAACTGAGCACATTTAGGAATCACAAATATTTTTCCTTATGAGCGCTCTTAGAGGGGAGAGAGAAAAATTCTGTACATAGTATGCAGATAAGAATAGTTGTGAGTATAAGGGCTGTATATGAAATTGCTTGAGAGCTCCTTCCAGCAGTGTTTAGGAACATAAGTTGCTGTGGATCAAATGTGGAGCTCTTACATGCAAAATATGCACTCCAGTGCTCTGAGCCATCTCCAAGCCCCATGAATTTTCCTATAATAGGTTTGGTAATGTAACTTCAGCTACCTTTATTACCTATTCCAGTTTTTACCCAAAATTTGGAAGAACGAATTGATTTGGTAATGCTTTGGTTTGTGCTTCTTCTCTTAGTCATATGAAAGCTTAAAGAGAACCCTCCCCAATGGATTCACACAAGTTAATCTCACCTTCAGCTTTCGAATGATTATGGGGAAGAAATAGAATAGGAGAAACATTATGGAAAGATAAAAGAATATTCACTCTTTATGAGACTGGAGAGAGAGGGATAAAAGAGATAACTGTCTTGCAGTATAAGAGGATGAAAATTTTCATGTCAAGTGAATTCATAAACTTAGAGAATGTAGGATTAATAAAATTCATAAAATGCTTGTTTTGATTCAGAAAAATAACCAAAAAGCAATGTGCATAGAAAAATTAATTAAAAATTAATTACAATTTAAATAAAAAATTCTCTTCATATAGAGATTTTCATGATTGGACACTGGTAGATGGAGAACTGATTTAATCTAGAAATAAGCTACATTATAATTGAATAAAATACTACACCAGAGATTCAGACTTCACCTATCAATTAAAAATGAAATAAAATATTTGCCATCATGATTCTAAATCTCTCTTAGATTTTAAAATTTTCAATTTTTTTCAGCTTTCCATTAGTACAGAGGTTCCCCAAATTATGTGACATACTACTTATGAAACAAATAACTGACTTAATGCTTCCCTGGAAACTGAACTTCTTAAGGGAACAAACAGAAAACATTGACACAACTGCATGAAAAACCATCCCATACCCTATCATCTCAGTGTCTCTGGGTACTTTACCCTATTTTTCTTTTAAAATGTAGTTGAAGGGGCCAGAGTGATAGTACAGTGAGTAGGGAGTTTGCTTTGGATACAACAAACCCCAGGTTTGATCCCCGGCATCACATATGGTCTCCTGAGCACCACCATGAGTAATTCTTGAATGCAGAGCCAGGATAACTCCTGAACATTGCTGGGTCTGACCCAAAAAAGCAAAAAACAAACAAACAAATAAATAAAGTGTTTAAAGTGCCATGTTTTTACAAAGGTATTCATAGATGATGCTTAGGAATTCAATATTCCAGTACTGATCCCACCACCAGTGTCAATTTCCCTCCACCAGGGTTCCCATGTTCCCTTCATCCTCAGACCAGCCTCCCCATTAACCGATGAGTGTCCCCTGACTGGCACATCCCAAAGTTTGATGGGTGTAGTTTAGGTATCATGATTACATTGTTTTGAGTCTATGGTTTGGATACATATATGGTTTGGATATATATATATATATATATATATATATATATATAAGTGTGTGTGTGTGTGTGTGTGTATTAATAGCACTATAGTGTAGTATATAATATATATTATGTATATTAATAGCACTATAGTATATATAGTATATATTGTGTGTATATATATAAAAATAATATATACTATCGGGTCAGGAAAATAAACATTTCTGTTACTGGATTTGGCATATCGAACACGCATCGGACAGCTTGCCAGGCTCCGCCATGCGGGCGCTATATTCTCATTAGTTTGTGGGGCTCTCTCAGAGGGTGGGTAGACTATTTACACTGAAGGGGTGGGTCTCTGCAGGGTGGGTCCTTGTAGGCTGGGTTTCTGACAAGCAGGGCTGGAGACTGGATTAATCTGCTGGGTGGAGATCTTACCAGCTGCAGAGTGTGGATTGTGAAGATCACTGCCAGCAAGGTGTGGGGGGTTTCTCTGGGCTCCTCCGGGGCTCCATCGGGATGGTGGACTCAGGTCGGAAGTTGCTCTCGTGGTCCATGGAATGCAGGGGTTCAATGGGGAAAGCTGGTTTCTGCTCTGCCGGGTGTATCTGTGTGGGCCACCAGGCTCGGCAAAATGGAGGGGGAATGGCCGACCCCTGACTCCATCTGACGAATTCCCAGTGATTTCACTTCTGGGAGCCACCTACCTGGGCTCGAACTGGGTTTGCTCTGTTAATCTGGTCATGAGGGAGTTTCCCAGTGTCCGGACAGCAAAGGTGGTGGCTAGTGTGGTGGACGAGTCTCATCCGGCTGCTTCCGGGATCCCCCAGAGGTGATGGGGGCCCCTCCCAAAACCCATCTGTCCTCCCGGGGCCCCATAGTCAGCTGGGCCTGGGGCAGCTGACTTCAACCGGAGAATGTGGAAAGATATGTCTACAGCTAAATCTAAAGAAAAGAAAACCATGTTTATGAAGAATGAACTAGTTCCAGAGGCCCCATTAACTCTCAATGGAACAAACATCTCTGAATGCAGCAGTTATGTGTACCTAGGTCGAGAAATCAACATGATGAATGACCTAAAACCTGAGCTGCACAGGAGGAAGAGAGCGGAATGCCTTCAAAGGCATCGAAGAAATAGCTAAAAAGGAAAAAGAACCTCTGGCTCTGGGCACATCTCTTTGACTCCACCATTCTCCCTGCATTAACATATGCCTCAGAGACCTGGGCCCTATGAAAGCAGGATGAGAATGCTATTCGGGTCTCCCAGAGAGGAATCGAAAGAGCTATGCTTGGAATATCACGCCTCACTCAAGTGAGAGAGAAGAATCTGGAGTGCTGACCTCCGTCGCTATTCCAGAATCAGGGATGCTGTCTCATTTGCCAAGGCATCGAAAATCAGATGGGTTGGACATGCAATGCGATTTGGGGACAACCGCTGGACTAGAGCCGTTACCGACTGGATCCCACAGGATGTCCAAAGATCACGTGGCCGCCCACCTACAAGATGGTCAGACTTCCTTGTCAAGACCCTGAAGGAACGATTTGAGGCTCTTCATATTCCTGAATCAACTAGATGCCATTAGGCTACATTGGCACGTGATAGGGTCCAATGGAAATGTTACTGGCGCCCACTCGAGCAAATCTATGAATAACGAGATTCAAGTGATTTAAGTGATCAAGTATATATATACTGTCATGGATCCAGGACCCTGCCCCCATGTCTCCCATTATTTTCCTTTCTCCTCTTTTTTTCCTTTCCCACCTCAATTTCTTTTCTTCTCTGCCATTTTTCCTATACTCTGGGGCCAATGGTGATCTAAGCATCTCTCTATTACTACACTTGTCCAGTTATTCTTTTTTTGTTACCCCCTCCAGTTATTCTTTATACCACACATAAGTGATATCATCCTGCATTTCTACTTTTTCTGGCTAACTTCACTCAATATGGTTAACTTCCAGGTCCAACCAGGTCACAACAAGTAAACTATTCAAAAAACTTTGCATTAAAATCCTGTTCCTCTTAGGATTTATTTCTAAGGATCCTAGGATTGAGAGACAGGAGATATTCCTTAGAGAGTGTTGCACTTGTGAATTTCTATTTAGAAGAAACATTGATTCTGACTTTTTTTTTTTTGCCTTTTTGTGTCACCCCAGTGATGCTCAGCAATTACTCCTGGCTCTTTGCTCAGGAATCATTCCTAGTGGTGCTTGGGGACCATATATAGAATGCTGGGGATCGAACCTGGGTAGGCCACATGCAAGGCAAACACCTGACCTACTATGCTATAGCTCTGGCTCCTTGACTGTTTTAATAATTCCAACAACCTAACTACATTGCAGGAAGGTCAGACATATTCTCAAGCTTTTCCTGAAAGCATCTGAGCTGGCAGAAGAATTTAGTTAATCAAAGGATTCTGATAATAAATCTGATTGTCTTAAACTTGCCAACCGTTACAAAGTTCTGCTCCTCTTAGAAAGTAGGCTTGTCCAACAGATAGGATATTCAATACCTAACAATTTGATACAGAATGGAGTGGGTAGGGGCATCAAGGGGTGATAACAATTTTAATTTTGTTTTAAAACATTCTATATTAGGAGTATACAAAAATCCTTCAATCAAAACTTCCTTTAAAATAAAACTATGTGTAAGTCTGCCAACCTAACAGCCACATTTTAGTTTTCCCTCTCTATTTTTAGTTCATAAATATATTCAGTTTTAAGGTATCATTATAATGGATACAATGCTTTAAGATTTTTCAATGTTTATATCCTAATCATATAACTTAATTATCATGAAAGTCTTCCATGAAATGGAATTTTGGCTACTTTGTATATTTACCTTATGTAAAATAAAGTTGCACAGAACAAAATTTTCTGACTACAAGTAAATTAGAGGAGTCATTGAAAAACTTGACAAATTATGTTCTTAAAAATGTGCACAACTACACCTTTTGATATTATCCTGGAGGTCTTCTAATGAAAACTCAAGATATTTTTAGATCCCAGAAATAATAGTCAGAAAAGTATTAACAGTAGATAGTTCTGTTTGCTAAACTGCACACAAATGCAATAACAGAGGGAACTGAAATACCCATGAGAGAGGGATTCTGATTCTCTTCTATTAGCAATATAGTTTTGATAAGTCTTGTAGACAGACGATTGAGAATTTGATCCTTGACACATACACATTATGAGTGTGATCTTCACAACACTGCTCTTTATTCCAAGTACATTAAAATTGGTGCATCCAAATGTGATCAAACACCACAACCTAATTGTGCGAAGGCAAACAAAGCAAGCCAGCATTGTAACAAGTGCATATGTGATCCCCATGTTAAGCAACAACAACAAAAACAAAAGACCAGGAAGGGAGAAAAATACTTCTATGCTTTCTAGGTAATATCTCCGATGAAATAAAAATGGTAAATAAAAGTGATTATTTACTACTGATTGGGGAAGGAGAGAAAATAGGATAGTTTCATTAAACCAGATTGTAGTTGTATAAACAAAGCCTTTGGCTTAATGGTACACAGCATGCTATTTGCACCTGTTTTGGTTACAGATTAAGTAGTCTGTCTTACTTCAACTGCTTCTGTTTATTTCGTTACCAGAGACTCTCTCCCAACTCACAGGGACAGTAATGTGCTTAAAATGTCATACTTAGATGTATAAACTATTGAGACAAAAGAAGCATGAAATTAATTTCTCTTTAATGTTCAGGGTAGAAATCCTGAGTTATCTTCTACCACTTGTAATGTTACTGTGCACATCTAGTTATTATGTATATAATAGATCTATATTAGGTGTGTTTTAATGCTTGCTACTATTTACTTGCTGTTTACAGGTAAATATTTAGTTGATAATATTTACTATTCATAATATTTATAAGTAAGTATTTAGTTGGAAATATTTACTATTATAATGTTTATAATATGTTTAAATATTATGTTTAATTTTCATGAAAAATGAACTAGTTCCAGAGGTCCCATTCACTCTCAATGGAACAAACATCTCTGAATGCAGCAGTTATGTGTACCTCGGTAGAGAAGTCAATATGATGAATGACCTAAAACCTGAACTGAGCAGGAGGAAGAGAGGGGCATGGATTGCTTTCAAAAGCATCGAAGAAATAGCGAAAAAGACAAAGAACTCCGGGCACATCTCTTCGACTCCACTGTTCTCCCTGCATTAACATATGCCTCAGAGACCTGGGCCCTACAAAAGCAGGATGAGAATGCTATTCGGGTCTCCCAAAGAGGAATCGAAAGAGCTATGCTTGGAATATCACACCTCAAGTGAGAGAAGGAATCCGGAGTTCTGATGTCCGTCGCTGTTCCAGAGTCAGGGACACTGTCTCGAAAATCAGATGGACTGGACATGTAATGCGATTTGGAGACTACCGCTGGACTAGAGCCGTACGGACTGGATCCCACGGGATGTCAAAACATCACGTGGCTGTCCACCTACAACATGGTCAGACTTCTTTGTCAAGACCATGAACGAACAGTTTGAGGCTCTTCGTATTCCTGAAACAACCAGATGCCATTGGGCTACACTGCCATGTGATAGGGTCAAATGGAAATGTTACTGGCGCCTTCTCCAGGAAATCGATGAACAACGGGATGTCTAGTGATCTAGTGATTATGTTTAATTACTTGGCAATATTTACTAATTCACTCTATATTATTTTTCCCCAGAGAGGTAGTCCTGTTCTCTATCATTGACCAAAGAGCTGGAAGATTGAATTTTCATCAACTGGTTACCTACAATGCCAACAGGTGACATTTCCAGTTATGGGGAATTGTTGGGCTCTCTAAATGAAGTGAAGGTTGCTGATCTTGCAATTCAAACATTTTTTCAGCTGTGGACAATTAACAAACTCAGCAGACCAAGCAAAAGTGTAGCAGTCTTATGCACAATTCCATTGCCAAAACTACTTTGACAGCTATATAATTACATGGACCATAAATTATGCTCAGTAATCACCTTGTTTATAATTTTATTCCCTATAAATTAGTAATGTAATGAAATGAGATTTTATAACCACCAGATGTATTGTAAGCTCCTCAACAGAGACTCTGGCAATGGCCAAGAAACAAACCCTTTCTAAGATGTGATGTTTTGGTGAACAGCTTTTTGCTTGGTCATGCCACTAAAACCTTTACCGTAAAAGATTTACCAAAGATGGTGATTCCAGTCATATCCAGCAACTCCAGGATAAGACAAAAATAAGTTACTGGCATCCAAAAGAAATATAACACTCTATTCCTTTTTATTCCATGTATAAACACTATATTTCATAAATAAACGTAGAATCATTTATCAAAATATTATATTACCTAATAAGCACATGTAGAGATTCCTCAAGAATCAGTTTTAAAAGTAATGATAATGGGGGATATGTTCCATAAAAAGGAATTAACTTCACTGTGGGTGGTCTGCTTTTATAATTTAGGAATATGATAATTGAGCAAGAGATAGAAGCACATTTCCCAAGATTATTTTTCTCCATATGGATTATTTTTTAATTCATTCTAACATGCTCTAACCTAAACAAGAAGGGAGGATAATAATAAAAAAATCTGGTCGTCATTGGTGTAGGGAATTCACAACTAACCCAACTTCTGAGACACAACTCCCCACTGTTTTTTAGTGAAATAATGACAGATTGTAGTTTTTAGGATCAATAGCATCTCACTGGGAATGATACATTTTTTAAGGAAAAGGAGAACAAATGAAAAGTTGATAATTTCTGTCTTATATTTTATAGCACAGACAAGTTATTTGGAAGAGATTTATTAGAACAGAGCCATTACTGCAACATGAATTGTGCTGCAAGGAAAAATACAAATTATCTGCCACTGCTCTAACAGAGCTGGGCGGGGAGGAATGCATGGATCTAGAATCTTTAATTACCTGCAGAAATGTGAGTTAGTTATGCGGTACCTATTTTAATTACAATCTGATTAAAATTAATTCTAGCTAGGAAAGGAGAAAGTAGAGTAGAAAAACTGCTGTCTAAAAGCTAATGCTCCAAATACCACCAAAAAGCAGATTAAAGAGATACAAATTGATTTAATTAGTAGAAGGATGTGCACTCTGTGTAATTTTTTCTGAAATGTAAAATATATTCCTAGGCATTTGTTGTCTTGACACATGTTTCATATTTCTGAATTTCTGGAAAGTTGACTACTTAATCTTTCCACTAATGCTATCTAGATCTGATAACATTTTTCGCAGTAGAAACTTACATTCCACGGACTTTGACCCCAATTTACAATAGCTGTTTTCCTCAGTCACTGACAAACCTAGAATGCATGTGAATTCCCAATAGTTTGTTTTATAATCATTCTGTGGGGAACGTTTAAGAGATGGATAATATTAGGAAAGTTCTTCTATTTTCTAGATACTAAATACTAGTAACTTTTTGTTTTTAAAATCATGACCAGTGTTCCCCAGTCTGAGGATGGGGCTTGGGGGCAGGTGGTTATGTTTAAGAGCAACAGAGAGGAGAGATATAATTCACAACCATTATTCTGATAACTCTGATTGTCCCTGAGCCCATCCTTCTGGGCCTGAGCTTTAGACTGAGCTTCAGTGCATATAACTCTGGGCTACTCCCAGAGCTCTGTAGCTAATTTAACTCCTAGCTAAAAAAATTGAAGATAGGCAATAAAACTTTACAGAAATATCTGTCTTCGTCATTTAGCACCTCCATTTGCATTAGTTTCCCTCTCCTCCAAATTACCACCAGACATCAGCGTTCTCCTAAGTGAGGAGACAAGAATTAAGCATAATTTTATGGGGCCAGACAGATAACAAAGATTACGTACTTGCCTTGCATGCAGCTGACACATGTACTATCCCTTGCACCACATATGGTTCACCAAAACTGCCAGGAATAATCCCAGAGCACAGTGTAAGGAGTAAGCCCTGAGCACTGCCAGGTGAAGATATATACAAAAAGTACTACTTTAATAATTTGACATGTCCTTATAAGCCAACTGAGAGAAAAGAGTGGCATGGTATTCAGTCAGATTGAAAGGAACTGATGCAAACATATAACAGAATAATTGAATGTGTACCTTGTGTAAGTGTCCTGTTAAAAGTAACCTTATATATATTTTTTTAAATTGAGTTTCCTTCTGACATCAAGATAAAAACAGTTTTCTACTAATTATAGGTATTCTCAAGGATTAAAGAACAATTAAACTAGTATTTAATTTTAGAAACAAAAGCATAATATTCAATAAAATTTAAATTAAATGTTAAAAGCTAAAATACAGTGAACCTAATAAAGGTCATCTACTCACAGAGAGCAAGGAATGAAACATCACATGGATGACATTTATCTTCTTTTATTTCCTGTTTCAGTGGCTTAGAAGGAGACAGGAATGAATGGTATATGAACTCAAATATTACAATCATGAAAAACCCGGGAAATCACAAATAGATAAATACAGTCCAATTCTTAAGACCAACAATATTTTATATAGTTCCAATTCTATATAGCTTTATCCTATGAAAGAGGAGAAAAAAGTATCTATTGACTATTTATTTACTCTCCTTTCTCACTACTATGAGTTAATAGATCTTTAAAATATGGAATACAAAATAGAAACTATGACCTGTGATCTTCACCTGAATAAAGAGAAATGAAATTAAAGCAGAGCATATCTAGTGTTTGAAGGGAACAAAAAGAATGTGCAAAAACATTTAGACAAATTCAAGGTTTAGAGGAAGTAGCCTACCTAATTACAAATAGTCTATTTAATTACAAGTTCAACAAAAAAATTTAAACAATAATAAAAATGTAAGGCTATAGGCATTAATAAACAAGGAAGAAATTTTAAAAGCTTTTTTAAAGGAAAATATAATCCAAAAATAGAAAAAAAGCTTTGTACACAGTAAATTTCTACTTTTCCATGAAAAAATGGAAAACATTTGTGGCTGTATTTAACAATTAATTGAAGCAAAAGAAAACCAACTAAGTAAGTGTTGAGATAAAATTAAGAAATGCTAAGAAATGAACTTATTCTTAATAAACTGTATCAAATAGAATTAATACTCAGAACAGAAACAATATAGTTGTAAGGTTATATCAGTGTCAAAGAGGACAGGAATTTAAATATTACTTACAATGAAGGTAAAAATCGAAATATCCTAATGGCCTATGTAACACCCATAGGTGGAACAATCCTTGCTGCTATTGAATGGATGCTGGAGTCTTACTCCTTTAATGGTTCCATAGACAACATGAGTGTTGCCTCTCAAATCTTGTGTGATGGTGCAAGTTCTGATTTTTCTAATAGGATTTCTCTCACATATTCCAACCAGAAAGATATGGGATATTTCAGATATTATGTGGAAGTCCAGTGTCCAGTGATTTCTACTGAGAGTAAACACAGCATGACCTATTACTAGCCAGTAGGGATAAAAGTTCCTGTAACATATAGCTTTCTATATTACAACTCCAGTGGACAGAGGAACCTTCTTACATCTTAATAAAGAAGAAAGTCCAAGCTCCCCCAGTTGACCTTTGCTGACGGGAGTGGGGGTAGATCCACAAATTGTTCTGTGGCGATTGCCTGGTATATAAAAGTGATCATCTATTTTTTATGTTTTGTTTTTGTTTTTTTTCCCAAACATTGATTTTGTTGACTATAGTTAGCAGGTTATTATTACACCTCTTTTTGTCATTATTCATGGATATTTCCAGAATATAGCTTTTTTGGCTCATGTTCTCAAGTACTGAAGAGATAAATAAAATCAGAGAAAAATCACAGTGTGATATTCCTTGGGTTCAAGGCCCAAACCCGTCTGCCTTATCTCTCTTTTGAGGATTTTCTTAAGTTTGTTCCATTTATAGTGTCAATGAATTGTTTCCTGTTCAAAAGCATACGGACTCATATGTTGAAAGCAAAGTTCAAACACAATTTTGAATGATTGAAAGTAGATGGAAAGGATTATTGGTATAAAGGATTATAGAAAATGAAACTGAAGAGCCCACAAACCAATGCTTTTAAAATAAATAGATTTCATGGGGCCGGAGCCATAGTCCAGCGGTAGGGCATTTGCCTTACACGCTGCTGGCCTGTGCCAGCCAGGGTTCGATCCCCGGCATCCCATATGGTTCCCAGAGCACTGCCAGGAGTAATTCCTGAGTGCAGAGCCAGGAGAAACCCCTTGCTCAGCAAATAATAATAATAATAATGATAATAATAATAAACAAAATAAATAGATTTTAAAAAATAAAATAAATGGATTTCTTGGAAAGGCACGTAAGTTTTCTGTAATGAGTGAAATGAAAAGTAACATGAGAGCGTTGAAAATATGGATGAATTGCAATAGCATTATCTTTTAAAAGACACATGAAAGGGGTGTCCAGTGCAGATTAGTCCAACTCCAACATGTGTCTGAAACTCCATGGCTCTCATTTATTTAACTTTAAAAAATACTTACTGACTGGCAAGAACTGGTTTCCAATTAGGCAAGAACTTCTTTGACAACTGGTTTAGTTGCCAGGTTTAATTTTAATATCAATTTTCATTTTCCTTCTCTCCATAATAATTAAGGCTACCTGACTACCCCTACCCACCACCAAAATCAGTATATTTTAAGGAAATACTGGACAGTCAATATTAATTCTTTTAAACAACTGTCAGAATCGTAAGGGTCCACTCATTGTTTGGTGTATTTTTTAAAAACTCCTCAACAAAATTTCCATAAAAACACCAGTTTGGATTGTTACCTAAATAATGCTCCTTAATTTGTCAGTGGTCCTAAAAAATGCAGTTGTTTTCATCGCATTGTGTCTGATCATGGATGTATTCCAAACAAAAACTTTTTCATATAATTTTATTGTATTTATACAATTGTGAAAATAAATCAATAATAAGGAACTAAAAAATCCCTTCAGTAAATCTGAAGATTGACAACCAGGAGACACAAGTACTTTTTACAGTATACTACATTTTTATTGTATTAGTCGATGTACAGTTGTAGCATTTATCAATACTCATATTCCAGATCTCGGATATGTTAGTAAATTTAATTTCTAATTCAATGATTTTTATTTTGAAAATTATTAAATTATAGGTAGTAAATAGCATCTTTCTTTTGGCTTTTTTTGGGTCACATCTGGTGACGCTCATTGGTTACTCCTGGCTCTGCACTCATGAATTACTCCTGGTGATGCTCTGGGGACCATATGGGATGCCAGGGATAGAACCCGGCCAGTGCAGGTCAGCTGCGTGCAAGGCAAATGCTCTACCCACTGGGCTATCACTCCTGACCCCTAAATACAATCTTTAATAGAAGATTTTTAATTAAAAAACCGAAGAAAAATTAGTGAAGTGGCCATGTAAAGAAAAAAATTAAACAAATTTTGATATTAGTATTTACTAGAAATAAGTGTTAGAAATATACAGGGTTAAACAATAAGACAGAACTTAAGTAATAAAAACATAGTTCCCAGATTAAATGGTATTGAGATTCCGCATTATAAGGTAACACTACAAAAATAATAAATGTATCTGATATATATTTGATATATATTTATGATGTTGTATAAATAATAAGCAAGATATCTATAATACTGAATACTTTTATTTGAGGCACCATGATTTTAAAAGCACTGTTAATGATAGGGAGTTTTTTGAATACGAAGTTCCAAGACAGCCCTTCCACAAGCATGTCAGCTCCCTCAACCATTGTTCCAGGCTTCTCTCCCTTCTGTCCCCTCTGTGGTAAACAAGCTATCAGATTCTATTGCATTTGGCCATTTCTAATTCCCTTAATTAGTGAAATTTAGTACAATGCAAAAATATCTTACATATGAGAAAAAAATTAAAGTAGAATAAGAACCTTTGAACATAAAATGAAGCCTGTATCAAAAGTATATAGTCTGCATCGTATAAAATGGCAGAACAGGAAAATAGCAGGTGTCCTAATAAGAGACAGCTTAACTCTGAGAGTTCTGCAGTAATAAAATGCTAATATAAGGTGGTCTATATGGAAAAAATTCTCAATCATTTAACGATTTTTATGATGACGTGGCATTTAAAGGTGACGTGAGTTTATCACTTATAAAAGCATTCAGGAAATAAAATGTGTAATAGCTGAAAGAGGTAAAGGTAATTCCAAGTATTATGATGGAACTTTATATTACACAGCCTTAAATGTACACATATAATGCAAAAAATAACAATAATATAACACTATAATATAAAATTATCTTTTTTTTGCTTTTTTGGGTCACACCCGGCATGCTTAGGGGTTACTCCTGGCTCCGCACTCAGAAATTACTTTTGGCAGTGCTCAGGGGACCATATGGGATGCTGGGGATTGAACCTGGATTAGCAATGTGCAAGGCAAATGCCCTACCTACTGGACTATCTCTCTGGCCCCATAAGATTATCTTAAACACCTCCTCACTCTATATACTAATATGTTTAAATCTGGAAGATGCATAACCCAGAAAGGAGATATATAGGCAAAATCTTAGGAACAATTACATTATCCGATACATTTTACTACTCAGAATATAGTATTGGAATTCTATTAGGCAGGAAAGAATTACTGAATAACATAGGTACATAACTAAAAAGATTACAACTAACAAATTATTAACTCTAGGAGGAAAAAATAGTTGTTTAATATATGTAATAAAATGCCAGCAATAATACAAGTTGACACAGCAATAAAAATATGTAGTCAAACATAATTTGCACTGTATTGGTATCAATTGATTTAAACAAGAATGTATTTGAATGATGAAGCAAAACACTTTAGTTGTGACAGTGCTTATACCATAATAGAAATCAAAGATGGTAATGAAAGCTGCTTGGTAAGAATTTTATGTATGGGACTGGAGTGACAGTAAAGTTGATAGGACACTTACCTTGCACTTGGCTGAGCAGGGTTCAATCCCAGCATCCTAAATCATGCCCTGCACATGGCAAGGATTGATCAAGAACAAAGAATGTCTCCATTCATTGGGAATGAGGTCCATCATTGTTATTATTTTTGGCATATCAGATATACCACGGGTAGCTTGCCAGGCCCTGCTGTGGCTCTGGGTTCATCCCAGGGGACCCGGTATTTTTCTGTCAGACCATCAACTATCCAGGGCTACAGGGCAGAGACCTGGGTGTAGACAAGCCCGTCTCCTGTCTGCCACTTGCCGACACAGCCAGGCACTACTGTGGCTCTGGGTTCATGCCAGAGGGCCCAGTCTTTTTCTATGTCAGACCTTCAACCATCCAGGGCCCACAGGGCATAGCCCTGGATGTAGACAAGCCTGTCTCCTGTCAGCCACTTGCCAACACAGCCGGGTGCTGCAGCCACACCTGTAACACCTCGAGAGGCAGGAATGTTTATATGTGGACAAATAATGTACATTGACACAGACTCATTTTTAGTGGTAATTTGTCATTTGATACAAAAATAAGAAAGAAATCCACACAAAATTATAAACATTATATGCAAAGTATATTTATAGTTTACGTTTAGCAGTAAAATTTGGGGTACATTTTCTTTTGTTTTAATGTGCTCACAAAAGTTTCTTAAATATTATTAGATTTTTTACTAAAATAAGCTTATAAGTATAGTCCATATGATATCAAAATTAGATTCTTCCTTAAACATAAAAAATGTCAATTTTGCTACATAAACTAAATATTTTTCAATAAAGAATAAATAACTATTAAGTAAATGAATACCAAATTTAAACTATTAATTCAGTTTGCATGCTTATAATTATCTTAAATTACTTTATTTTCAATATTACCTCTTTTTGTACCCAGAAGAATCATAAATGAATATTTTCAACTAGAAAAAGTTGAACTGAGATATTTAGCTTATACACCAAGGAGGAGACTTTAATTAGGAATTTAGCAATAATAATAAAGGCAGATTTATGGATATCTCAGAAAGTTAATTGCTGTGGGCCATTAACCCAAGTGCAACAATCAGTTCCCAAAGTAATGCCTAATGCATTTAAGATCATTTCTTAGTTAGAAATTATCCGAAGTAAAACCACATCAAAATTTCCATTGTACAAAGAGCATTTATGAAATTTATTGTCCTTTGATGGTTAATAATATATATGAACATCACTGTACCAGGGAGTTTTCAGAATTTTTTGCCAATGGAATTGTGAGTGTTTCCATTAGATATATTTGAATAAGGTAGACATTTTAATAAATTGAATCATTGACTTCATTTTTGGGGTAGACTTCATCCAACTAGTTGAAAGTCTGAATAGAAATAAGAAAAGGAACATCCTACTGAGTTCCCTCAGAAGGACCTTCCTCACAGAAAGTCCGAAAGTTGTGAGAAAGTTATTGTTTTTATTGAATTCACAATGGATTATAATTTTGGCTCTACTTGGGTCTTGATAATACCATACTTCTGACTCAAATTCTGTTAGTTTTCTTGATTCTCAGATCTTTAAATTGGGACCTAAATTTCACTATTGACTCTCTTGGTTCTCCACCTTATTATTTGCTAATAATAGGACTCACATCTATTTATCTATAATGTGCTCTCTATCATTTTGATTCTATTTTACTGGTGAACTCTGATTAATTTGACTTATTTTGTGATATGTGAGAGGAAATGTTGAAAGTACAATAAATTCATAACTTTCATAACTGAGTTGTATTTTCTCCATAAAGTTATATTCAAAAAGACTTAGGATATAAGAAACAAATGTTTATTCAGATTTAATTTTGTTTGCCATATGTATTGCCTATTTTACTACAATTACAACTTATATATAATAAAGAATAACCTATTTTATAGATGTGTTAAGAGTTGAATGGGGTCTGGAGATAGTACAGCAAATAGTATAACCAGGTTCAACTCCTGGCATCGCATATTTCTCTAGTCATATTGGGGATAGCCTTTCAAGATCCCCCAAAAAACAGACAGGTGTGGCCATAGAGGTTCCCAGCATTGTCAAAGAGTCCCAAGTATCTAAGAGTCTACAGGATTCAAGCAGCATTGTAATGTCGGTCCCTTGCATTGAGTCAATGACAGTTAGTCAAGAAATATGAGTGAGGTTCAGACTTCCTAAACACTGCTCAGAAGGGAACTTTAAAAAACAAGTAAATGAATAAATGCTGAATGTACTTTATTTTAGCCACACAGTATATTAAGAGGCAAAAGTATCTAAACCAGGTTTTCTGACTCTACAACCCTTTCCTTCCTTTAATCTTTCACAGTAATGTCTTGCAATTTTCAGAAGTTCCTCTTCCTACTTTTTTTTTTTTTGTTTAGAGGGCACATCAGCAGTGCTCAGACCTCCCGGCCATAATAGAGAACTGTATTGGATTCTGGGCATTTATTGAAACTGAGTGGAAAGTATGCAAGTCAAGTGTTCTACCAACTGTACTATTGCTTCAGTTCCGATGTTCTCTGTTGGCAGAAGGTAGATCTAAGGATATGCGAAGGAAGGTCTGATGGATACTGCCTGTTAACAGATACACAGGGACTCCCAGCAGACTGTCTCCCAATAGAGTTAGTATGTAGAAATCGCTAGTGAGACTGTTTTTTTTTTGTTTTTTTTTTTTTTTTTTTTTTGCTTTTTTGGGTCACACCCGGCAATGCTCAGGGGTTTCTCCTGGCTCTGCACTCAGGAACCACTCCTGGCGGTGCTCGGGGGACCATATGGGATGCCGGGGATAGAATCCGGGCTGGCGTGGGCGGCCGCGTGCAAGGAAAACGCCCTACCCGCTGGGCTATCTCTCCGGCCCTAGTGAGACTGTTAATCAAAGCTGCAGATATACCCAGACAAGGCTATCCTAGGTCATTTCTCTGCACATTTCCCTGTTTGCTTTAACTAGCCTAAGATGGAGTCTAATGGACGATGCTTAAAGTTAGGCAGAAAACAGGTTTTTCTTGTTCTTCTGTCTGACATGTCCTTGCCATTATGGGCTAGTCCGGAAGGCTGCATTAGCAACTGTAATGCGTTCTTTTGTTCATCTCATCTTACCTAGATAGCACCCCCTGCAGGTTTTTGGTTCCTAGTTGTCTCCTTCCTATTATTCCTAAGTCCTATTCAATGAGTATGAACTGTCTTTGTTATGCAAACCCTGCAAACTTTAAGCTGTATTGCCCTTTGAGATGATGGGATAAGGGAGTTGGGGTCTGTGTGGAGGTGGTCAGTCAGTTCGGTCAGTCAAATGAGTTAGTTCAAGTCAGTGAGCTCACACCAGTGAGCTCTGGTCAGTTAGCTGCAGTCAATCAGCTTTGGTTAGATAGCTGCCATGATGAGAACTGCTGCCCCTCCGGCTGGTGATAATTAAAAATATTAATGGATATACATCGTATTCCTGGTGTCTCATCTCTGCCTCTGACCCGATAGGACATTCCTGCATCAGTTCTCCTTTCAGACTTTAAGACTAGGATATGGCAACCAATGTTCTTTCAAGTACAAAAGTATATTTTATTTTTATCATTAGAAAAATGAAATGCTAATTAAGTGAGTTTATATACAACCCTGTTCTTTATCAACTTTTAACTGATACCAGTTGTCCTGGCAAGAAACCAGAGCAAACCACACATCATGAAGTTAGTCATTCTCAACATCCAGACTCCATAGTTCCTCAGAGCTCCATCCAAGAGAAATCCTGATCTTCCCCCTTTAAGTTTCATCAGTAAATGCTCGGGTTGAGAGCCTTCTACTGAGACTATACCACTTACACGGCAAAGCCTCACAAGCTACCCATGTTTTATTTACTTTTTATGCCAAAGACTAGTAACTATTATGGACCTCAGTTCCATAACCTGAAGAATGGTTTCGGACTCCTCCTGTCCCTGGAGCAAGTAGAAGCTCTTGGGTTGCACTTGCTTGTGACAGGACTAATGGAGATGTTACTAGTGCCCACTCGAGCAAATCGATGAACAGTGGGAAGACAGTGATACAGTGATATGACAAGAATACACATAGAAATAATTTAAAATGATAATAATGCTATTTAAAAATTGTATATTCAAATATATAACTGATATTTTAAAAAAATTCAGAGTTAAGAAATTCCCAGAATCAGGGCTGAGGGATAAAAATTTGTTGCAATCTTAGAATAAAAAATAAATGACACTGACATGGTTCTTAAGACTTTTGACTATAGCAGTAAGATAAAATCATGCAATTATCTCACGGAAAAAAGTCATAAATTAATTTTATGTTTCTTAATATTTTGAAAGTTATGAATATTATTTTATAATCAGAGAGAAAATAATTATACAATGTCTTAATGTTAGGTATGCATAAAGTATATCTTATTCAAAATTTTTTTTCAAATTTTTATTATACCACCGTGAGATACACAACTACAAGAATGTTCACAATTGGGTCTCTGTCATACAGTGTTTTAGCACCCAGCCCTCCACCAGTGCCCCACTCCCACCACCAATGTCCCAACACTCCTTCCCACCCAACCCCAGCCTGGCTCTATAGCAGGCATCCTTTCTCTCTTTCTTTCCCCCAAATTTTATTACACCATTTTAGACATACAATTGCAAGATGCTCATGCAGAGTTCTGGTTCCACAGCGTTCCAACACCCAACCCTCCACCCAAACCCATCTCCCATCACCGATGTCCCCACCTCCCTCCCCCTCCCACACCTCAACTACTTGGCGGGTTCTGCATGTCTTCTCTCTTCTCCCTATCTCTCCCTCCCGCCAAAAATCTCTTGCACATCGTGGAATGCAGTGGACCAAAGTACATCACTGTTTCCACTATTTTGATGGACCGCAAGCAGCCACGCAACCTGGGCTCGAACTGGTTTTGCTCTGTTAATCTGGTCGTGAGGCAGTGTCCAGCATCCGGACAGCAAAGGTGGTGGCTAGTGTGGTGGGTGGGTCTCATCCGGCTGCTTCCGGGACCCCCGGAGGTGATGGGCCCACTCCCAAAACCCATTTGCCCTCCCGAGAGCCCCATGGTCAGCTTAGCCTGGACGAAAGTGGAGTTCCAGCTTCCCCAGGCGCATCCGAGGCCCACATCTATTCAAATATTTTTAGAGCCTAATTTAGAAACCAAGTATACACTTAATTAAAAAATTTGGCATATTAAATCAAAACAACAATGAGATATCATCTCACACCACAGAGACTGGCACATATCCTGAAGAGCAAGAACAACAAATGCTGGCGGGGATGTTTGTAAAAGGGACTCTCATCCATTGTTGGTGGGAATGTCAACTAGTACAGCCTTTCTGGAAAACAATATGAACATTCCTTCAAAAACTAGAAATTGAGCCACCATTTGACCCAGTCATACCACTCCTGGAAATATACCCTGGGAAACCAAAAATAAGCAGCGGCAGTACTATATTGAATAGAAGTGGTGAGAGTGGGCAGCCTTGTCTTGTCCCTGATCTTAAGGCGAAGGCTTTCAGTTTTTCTCCATTGAGAATGATGCTCACTGTGGGCTTGTAGTAGATGGCCTGGATTATATTGAGTAAGGTTCTTCAATCCCCATTTTACGGAGAGCTTTTATAATGAACAGGTGTTGAATCTTGTCAAATGCCTTCTCTGCATCCATTGATATGATCATATGGTTTTTATTTTTCTTTGTGTTGATATGATGTATTATGTTGATTGACTTGCGGATGTTCAACCATCCTTGCATTCCCGGGATAAATCCCACTTGGTCATGGTATATAATCTTTTTGATGACTCTTTGGATTCTATTTGCTAGTATTTTGTTGAAGATTTTAGCATCTGTTTTCATCAGGGAGATTGGTCTGTAGTTTTCCTTTTTTGAAATATCTCTGTCTGCTTTGGGTATCAGGATGATATGTGCCTTGTAAAAGCTATTTGGAAGTGTTTCTGTTTCTTCAATTTGCTGGAAGAGCTTGAAAAGGACTTGGAGTAGGTTCTCTTTAAAGGTATGGTAGAATTCACTGGTGAATCCATCTGGACCTGGGCTTTTGTGTTTGGGGGAGACTTTTGATTACCGATTCCATCTCCTCGATGGAGATAGGTTTGTTGAGGTATTCCAAATCTTCTTTTGCAGGCTTGGGAGTCTATAGGAATTCAGGAATTTGTCCATTCCTTCTAGGTTCTCTTGTTTCATGGCATACAGTCTCTCATAGTAATCTCTGATGATCATTTGAATTTCTGTTATTTCCATTGTGATGTCCCCGTTTTCATTTCTGATTCTATTTATTTGGGTTCTCTCTTCCTTTTCTTACAAGTCTTGCAAGTGGTTTGTCAATCTTGTTTATTTTTTCAAAGACCCAGCTTTTGGTTTCGTTGATTTTCTGGATTGTTTTTTTGACATTCCATCTCATTGATTTCTGCTCTAAGTTTTATTATTTCTTTCTGCGTGGGTTAGGCTCCTTTTGTTGATCATTCTCTAAGATCTTAAGTTGTGAAGTCAGACTGTTTGTGATGGCCTTTTCTTCTTTTCTGATGAATGCTTGAAGAGCTATGAACTTGCCTCTTAACACTGCTTTTGCTGTATCCCACAAGTTCTGGTAATTCGTGTCTTCAGTCTCATTTGTTTCCAGGAATCTTTGGATTTCCTCTTTGATTTCTTTTATGACTTTCTGGTTGTTCAGCAGCGACCTGTTTAGTTTCCAGATACTTGGTATTGGTCTCCATTTTTGTGTACAATTAACTTCTATTTTCAGTGCATCATGATCTGAAAAAATAGTTGGCACAATTTCTATCTTCTTGATTTTATGTAGGTATGATTTATGGCTCAGCATGTGATCTATTTTGGAGTATGTTCCATGTGCACTGGAGAAGAAAGTGTATTCAGCTTTTTGGGGATGAAATGCCCTGTATATATCCACCAGTCCTCTTTCTTCCATCTCTTATTTTAGAGCCAGTATTTCCTTGGTAAGTTTCAATCTTGTTGATCTATCCAGGATTGATAGAGCAGTGTTGAAGTCTCCAACTACAATTATGTTGCTGTCAATGTCTTCTTTGAAGTCTATTAGTAGTTGTTTTAGGTATTTTGTTGGCCCCTCGTTGGGTGCATACTGTTTGATAGCATAATTTCTTCCTGATATATGTATCCCTTGACTATTAAGAAGTGACCTTCACTGTCCCTTCTGACCTTCTTCAGCCTGAAATCTATGTTGTCGGATACCAGTATGGCTACCCCAGCCTTTTGGATGGGTTGTTTGAGTGAAGGATTGTTTTCCAGCCTTTTATTTTGAGCCTGTCTTTGCTCCGATTGTTCTGGTGTGTTTCTTGAAGACAGCAGAATGCCGGCTTCAATTTTTTGATCCATTTTGCCACTCTGTGTCTCTTTACTGGTGCATTTAGACCATTGACATTGAGCGAGATTGTTGTCATGGGATTTTGTGCCATCTTTCTGTATAGGTTGGTTGTTCTTTTGGGTTTTGTCTCGTCTCAGAGTAGATCTTTCAATCCTTCTTTTAAGGTTGGTTTTGAGTTTACAAAGTTCCTAAGCTGGTGTTTATCCCAGAAGTTGTATATATGTCGTTCAAATCTGAGTGAGAGTTTAGCTGGATAAAGAATTCTTGCTGAGGCATTCATTTCATTGAGTTTTTTTTTTACTATATCCCACCACTGCTGTCGGGCTTGGAGGGTCTCTTCTGAAGTCTGCTGAAAGTGGAATGGCTGCTCCTTTGTATACAATTTCCTTCTTTGATCTTGCTGCCTGAAAAATTATGTCTCTGTCTATGGCATCCATTACTTTGACTAGGATGTGTCTTGGGGTCTTTCTAGTGGGGTCTCTTCTTGCTGGTATGCATCGGGCTTCTTGGATCTGGATGCCTTCATCCTTTAACTTGGGGGAACTTTTCAGCCAGGATGTTTTTAACTGTTTTAATTTCCTTGGGGTTACTTCCTGTCCCTCTGGACTCCGATGATTCTTATGTTGTTCTGCCTGGCTTCATCCCATTGTTCTCTGTTCCTTTGCTGATCCATTTTCCGGTCTTTTTCCATCTTATGTAGTTCTCTGAGTGCTTTCTGCAGCTCATTTTCAGTCTCACTAATTCTCTCTTCCGCTGCTGTCATCCTACTGTTGGAGAGCCACTATTGTGTTTTTCATTTCATCTACTGAGCTTTTAAGCGATGATATTTCTATTTGCATTGTTCTCATTTCTGCTCTCATTTTCTCCAATAATTTATTGACTGCCCTTTCAACTGCTTCATTTACGTTCTCCTATATTTTATTGGACATCTGCTCCATTTTTTCGTTGAGCTTGTTAAACATCCTACCAATTTCTTCTCTAAATTCATTGTCAGAGAGTTTATGCATGTGTGCATTCTTTTTTGAGTCTTCAGGGTTGATTCCTTCATCTGTTCTTCGAACTGGGGATCTGCGTTTTTTTCCCCATGGTGTTGCGGTGTTCAGGGATAGATTCCTCTAGCATACTGTTTCTTTTTCTTGAGGATATTACCTTCCCTTGGTATTGAATTTCCTAGTTTTTGTATTGATAAGCAGCCACATGAGCGACCACCCACCTGGCCAGCCACAGCCCCCAGGGAGAATACCTGAGGTGGAGACAGGCCAGTGTGAGATTTCAAGATGTCCATTTACTTCCGCTTCCTCTCGGACTTCTGGGGGTTGTAGTTTCACCTTTTGCCGAGGCCTGGGGCTCTACCACTACCCCAGGCACCTGCCTGGCCAGCCGCAGCCCTCAGGGAGCTACATTCAAATTTTTCATATCTTTATGAGACCTCATTTGCTTTTGTAGATGAGGTTCAGACAAGCTTATGGCCAACTCTCCAGAACAACATGAAAATCTCTGAGTGAATTATTGAGTTCTGTATTCAATATGTATTCGATA
The DNA here is from genome assembly GCA_021461705.1 of Cryptotis parvus. Taxonomy (NCBI): domain Eukaryota; kingdom Metazoa; phylum Chordata; class Mammalia; order Eulipotyphla; family Soricidae; genus Cryptotis; species Cryptotis parvus. Next base: position 47,500 of record JAJIBD010025463.1, on the reverse strand, counting down.
TGAGGCTCTCTCTCTCTCCTTCATTTCTTACATATTCATTTATGCATTGGTTCCTTTATTTCTTGCCTGAGTTTTAACATTCTGTAGTTTAAAATTGGCAATAAAGTATGATAGTGGCAAAAAGTTAGTATTCTTTCATAGCTTTTGTCTAATAAAACTAAGTGCATACTTTGGCTATTTATGAAAACAACATAGCAAAAGTATTTTCATTAGTAAAGCAAGTCTCAGTTTCACAATATTGGATGAGAGGTATCTATGGCACATAGAAATGGAGATTTTTTAATAGAAGGATAGAGATTAGGATATGCCAAAATCAATAACAAATTTGATTTCTTTATAGACGAAATTTGATTTATTTATAGTTTATCAATAAGAAATTATGAGTGAGATATTCGTTCCACTTAAATGCCCCATGATCTTATGAAAGGTGAATAAACAAGTGATTTCTATTAAATGATGTGATTATAAAACAAATTATGAAACACAAAAAATATGTTTACAACATGTAATTTAGATGAAGTGAAGATTTTAGAGAAAGTTAAGAGGGAATTAAATTATAAGAAAATGAAGTGAAGAATATTCTTAGTAGAGGGTATGCTATATGTTAATATACAATAGGGTAAAAACTTTTAATTGAATACTTCAGAAAAGTGGCAAAATATTAAGTACTTCATAGAGAATAAATGTTTAGGTTAAGTTTAGGAACTTGATCTCTATACTTGAAGCTGTAATACGTAGGTATATACTGAAACCCATGATCAGGTAGGTATTTCAGAAAGCTAAGATGAGCAGAAATGTAATGGATTCAGGGGATTCAAGGGGATAGGGAGAGAAGAATTTAGGCAAGCTTCTTTATATTTCATTAAAATTGTGAATAAATTCTTGATGTGTAAAATATGAATTTATCCTTCCCAATTAGGAATCCTAACAGATCAGAGGGAGAAAGAAATTAGAAAGAACAGATTGTCATCCATTGGAGATTCAGAGCATTTTATCAAAGAATTAGAGATTACTAGCAAGAAGAGATTCCTCAGAGGTCTGAGAAATCCCTGAGAGCAGGGATTTCTACATTTATTTTAGTAAGGACATAGAAATGAGAGTACCGTTTCAAATTATTATGTGCAGGCCTTAGGAATATTTAAGAAACTACTTAGAGAATGAATTAATTAGTAGGTACTCATTACCACTTTATTAACAGTTTAACCTGTAACAATCCCTAATGGTCTCAACTAACCTTATTGTTACTATTTAACAAGGAAGTTGATATTTAAATGGTTAGGACAGACTTTTTACCTGGAATATGTTCTTTTTTAAAACACATTTTGTTTCTATGATTGAATAAAATGTTGTGTATAGATTACCTTATTCTAACAGGGTAATGAATAAATGAGATGTAATACTGAGAAGCTTCTCATATAAACTTCCCATTCAAGGTGAGTGGTGACAGACCTGTTCCAAAATAGCAACAAAGAGATTTCCAAAAGCTGAGTTTGAATGTCAAAGGTATTTACCAGTATAAGTAATATAGATAGAAACACTTATATGTTGGGTTTTTAAAAAATATTGGACCACAACCTGCAGTATTGAGAGCTGTCTCCTGACTCTGTGTTCGTGGATCACTACTAAAAAGCCTGGGAACCATATGACGGTCTGGGGATTGAAACTAGATCAGCTACATGCAAGGCAAGGCACCTCCTCTGATAGAATCTCTATCGCGCCCACTGTGTGATTTCTTTTCCTATAGACAAATAATAATTGTCTAAATAATAGTATTTAGACAAATATAGAAAATAATAGAGTTTTAAAGTACTCTAAGTATTACTCTAAATAATATTTAGAGCTCTGAATCAAATTGATGATCAATGGGAAGACAAGTGACAAGTGACAAGTGACAAAGAGTAGTGAAGTGTGAAATAATTTCTAATTTGCTCACTACATCATTTGTTAAAAGTAAACTCAATGTTTTGGCATCATTTACTTTATTCTTGTTCAAATTTTCAAGTTTTCAGACACCAGTGGCATGTTAAAGATCCTCTTTTTCCAAGTAAATGAAACTTAGTCTATCTTATTATCTGTAGTTAGATTATTCTTTACCATGTTTGTATAACATTTTTTGTTGTAGTGGAAAGTTTTTTCAATTGTAATTAAAAATATCTTTTGCATTTACTGAATAAAGAATTTATATAAATAATTATGTTATTGATAGACACAAATAAATGTCTTGGTTTTTTTCATTTTTCTCGTATATGAACTTTCCTAGAGAGAGATATGTAAAAGAACTTGTTCCTTCTGCCACTGTTTTGCAAACCCATTAATGTGCTGGACGGATATGCATAAGGCAGTTCCCATGAAATTAACCAGAGAGGTCTAAATTATTCCTTTCAGATCTTGGATTTTACTAAAGAGGATTTTCACCCAAGAGGATTTCTTTTGTTTTGTTACCTAAATAGCTTAAAATTACCTAAAGAGCCAAAGCTGTTCTTTGAATAGCTTTTATTTTATTTGTTTATTTATTTTCACTTAACTTACAACCAGCAATACTCAGGGGTTACTCCTAGCTCTGTGCTCAGGAATTACTCCTAGCAGTCCTCAGGGATCATATATCACTCCAGCTCCATAAAGATACTTTTAAACCAAGTATTTTCCAAAAAATCCCCACACAAATATAGCATCCATTTATTTATCAATTTAACAGTGAAATCCAGATGCTATGAATCTAAAAAATTTATCTTATATCTACTCTTTTCAGTTCACATATAACAATAACTTCCACTTTAATAAATATGTCTGTATTCCACCATACGAGTTTCTGTGCTTTGACAAAATAGTTTACAAACTTGCAGATACCTGTGCCCCCAAATTCACTTTCTTACTTCTTTTTTTTTTTTGGGTACACCCGGCGATGCTCAGGGTTTCCCCAGCCTGCACTCAGGAATTACTCCTGGCGGTCCTCAGGGGACCATCTGGGATGCCGGGGATCGAACCTGGGCTGCTGGCCGCCGCATGCAAGGCTGGGCTCGCCGGCCCTACTTCACTTTCTTAAATGCCTGTTTATCATTTGATACACTTCAAATGATTTATTTTATGCAAGGTATTTCTAACGTTACCTTTTCTTACCCAAAGAGTTCTTTCTTTGGTGATCTGCAGCACTTGATACAACCATTAATTTAAATGTTCCCCATAATATATTATTCAACTTCAATTAAATAGTGGTCTTTCCTATGTTAATATAAACTCTGGGAAAGAGACTGTTATTTGTCTCTTTATTCCCAGTGTCAAATGCAGAAACTTGCATTTAAACATTTGCTTTAATAGACCGGAAGATGAGATATTTATAAGCTTTGTTAAAGTAAATTTTGTCAAATAGCAGTTGCTACAATTCCCATGACATATTCTTTAACATAAAAGAATCTTTTGTTGAAATCAATTTACTATATTATTTTAGTTTACCTCTAAGTTATTGCATGTCTCCCTGATTTTAGAATTTTAAGGATCATTCATACACGTGACATATACAAAATATTCAGGCTATTTTAAATAGTTTTTAATTTTTATTAATCCTTTCTATCAAATTAAAATTTCCCTGAGGGCTAAACACCTATTAATTTGCTTTTTTTAAATATGCTTTTGTATGTAAATTTTTGAAATATATATGCCCTTCTTAAAACCCAATACATCAAGATCCTTCATGAGCTGCTATATTACGGATTCACCACCAGGATCTCACCATTCTACAAGGAACTGATCATTGATGTCAAAAGAGGGGTTCAGCAGGGTGATACCATTTCACCAAAACCTTTCAGTGCCACCCTCAAGAACATCATTGTTGCAGGACTCCTCTAAGGACCGCTGCATCTGCTCTGAATTGCCGCCTGCAAATCACATCATAGATAAGGGGGTAGTCTAAATGTGGCAGTTTATCTGACCATGTATGCTGTACTAGCTGGTATAAATATTCTCCCTTGCTACCACAATCATCGTGGGACTAGCTAGATCTTACCAGCATATTTGCCTGGCCACGTAGGATCCCTAAGTAATTAGACCAGACAGAAATGCTGTTTGCCTCCAAGCAAACAAGCATGGCTCCCTGATATACTCAAAGGCAACTAAAATACAAAACTACCATGAAGTAGAAGAGACTTGTGAAGGCTTGGAGAAATATTTAACTGGCATTAGTATTAGTCTTTGGTACAGAGACATGCCATCTCAGAAACCTCCTTCTCTACCCTATAAAAGGCATTTCCAGGCAGATCTTGGCTCAAAACATTAGCATACAAAAAGGGCCTAGTGAGGTGTAGGGAGGGATTACCTAAGGGCATTTGACCCTCCCTGCTTTCCATAACAGTGGGAGGGAGGTCTGAGGTTGCAGGGGAATATATTAGCCTGCTTCCTCTCTCTCACGCTTCTTTTTGGGCTCTCTCTTTCGTGGCGCTCACCCTTCTTGGGAGTCTTGTCTTCTCCTTTTTACAGGGCCTTTACACGTGGTGGCCGCCATCTTGGCCTACACGTGGCTGGGGTTCTAGCCTGGAATCCTAAGCACCGGGCTTTTCCTTTTGCTGATTTGTATGCCTGAACCTGTGATAAGTAAAGCCTTTTAAAACTGCATCGGATTCCTGAGTTTTCATCCGTTCCTCGCCGGCTCTGGAGGTAGAAGGGAACTCACTTCCCAGCACTGTCGGGGACCCCAGCGGAGCTCCCCAACAATCCTGAGACAATTAGAATGGGAAGGAATGGGAGTGAAGATACAGCACCTCCGCTGTTGACTTCATTCTAAGAACACCAAACATTAGCCATGTGGCACAAATGCTGGCTGTCTTCGACCGAGAATATGGAAAGATAGGTCAAGAGCTGAATCTCAGGGGCCAGAGCGATAGTCCAGTGGGTAGGGTGTTTGCCTTGCATGCGGCTGGCTTGTGCCCAGGTTCGATCTCCGGCAACCCATATGGTTCCCGAGCACCACCAGGAGTAATTCCTGAGTGCAGATCCAGGAGAAACCCCTGAGTATTTCCGGTGTGAAAAAAAAAAAAGCAGCTGAATCTCAACAAAACAATGTTCATGAAAAATTAACTAGTTCCAGAGGCCCCATTCCCTCTCAATGGAACATCTCTGAATGCAGCACTTATGTGTTCTTAGGTCAATAACTCAACATGATGAATGACCTAAAACCTGAGTTGTGTGGAAGGAAGAGAGCGGCATGGAATGCCTTCAAGAGCATTGAAGAAATAGCTAGAAGAACAAAGAACCTCTGGCTCCAGGCACATCTCTTCGACTCCACCGTTCTCCCTGCATTAACATACATCTCAGAGACCTGGGCCCTATGAAAGCAGGACGAAAACGCTATTTAAGTCTCCCAAAGAGGAATCGAAAGAGCTATGCTTGGTATATCATGCCTCACTCAAGTGAGAGAAGGAACCTGGCGTTCTGACCTCCATCAACGATCCAGAGTAAAGGGACACTGTCTCATTTTTGCCAAGGCCTTGAAAAATCAGATGGGCTGGACATGTAATGCAATTTGGAAACAGCCACTGGACCAGAAAACCGTTACCGACTGGATCTCACGCGATGTCAAAAGATCACGTGGCTGCCCACCACAAGATAGGCATACTTCTTTGTCAAGACCCTGAATGAACAGTTTGAGGTTCTTCGTATTCCTGGAGCAAGCAGGAATGGGCTACACTGGCATGTGATAGGGTCTAATGGATACATTACTGGAGCCTGCTCGAGCAAATCAATGAATAACCGTATGTCAAATGATCCAGTGATATATGCCCAGTTCATATTATTTTAAAAATTGTACTGGTTATCTTTTTTACTTATTTACTAGTAACTCCTTATATTGTTATATCTTTTATATGTAGTACAGACTTGTATTAAGCTAATATCAAGTTAACTGGAATAACTGAATAATATACACACAAACAAACCTTGTTCTTTTGTTTTTTTTCCAGTTCTTTTATCACTTATTTAAAACAAGTATGTTTGTGCATACAGAGATACATGTAAGTATAATAACACTACATGATTAAAATTAAAAAGAGAACCCTTGTGCCAGAAATGATGTACTTGTGTAGAGAGGTAAAAAGATGAAATAAAAGGAGGCATGGAATAAAATTTTTTAAGGAATTTTGATTTTTATTTTCAGTGCAACAATGAGCAGTTAAAATTTGTCAGATGGTTGTCATACTTAGATTTATGTGTTTATGTAATTCTCTGGTTTCTGCTAAACAACTTTTTTTAGTGGAGAACTACGGAAATAGAAGCAAATATGAAGTAATTGCAGCCCTTTAGGCAAGAGATGAAGTGCTTGTACTGCTCTGGTGCAGTTAGATGAGGTAATAAGACAGATCTGTTTTGCATGGAAGTCTGTTATGACTTTTTAATCCATTGCCCATAAGGTGGATAAGCTATTCTCCAAATTAAGAGACCAATACCCTTTACTGCTGTTTAACTTGTGATGAACTGCTGCTTTATAGACCTTGTATGCTCAGCATTTTGTTTGCAGCGGTATTTCAGCAATCTTGTTTCAGAAAAAGGGCTTCCATTTTTTCTCTAAAAAATAACCATAACTAAGAGAATCCTTTAAAAAACATAAATATTAATATCTTTATTTACAGTATGCCTGAAACCAGTACTAATTAGAAAACACTACACAAATTCATTACAATAGGTCCCCCTTTTGAAATTTTTGGAATCCCTTTCCAGATATGTGTGATCTGATTGTTTAGGAACACTAGCAATAAAGAATGTTGTCTGTGTTTGGAATATCAAACTACTAAAGGTTTATAAAAACAACTTACTATCCAAATCATATATTAAATTCTCTTTGGACAAAAACCTTAGAAAATTTCAAGCACATATTTTTCACTTCCCTGCATACCTGAGTTCCCATGTTGTCATATTCTTATGTTCTTTTGGTACACTCTTTTAAAATCCCCCTTTATTTTTATTCTATTGTATTACTAGAGAAATTGATTATGAAAATTAGTCTTAACAAGTGATACACAGAGTTATCAGTTGCCTTGACAACTCACTCCTTCAATAAGAGTAGCTCTTCATAAAGATTTTGGATATAGGGAGACAGTGTTCTTAAATTGTTTTAATCCAATAATTTAAAAAAATCTAGTTGCATTCCAAGAAATCTGAATTTTTATTTCAAAATTGACTCCTATTTTGAAAGCTATAAAACATGCATAGTATGTTACTCATAAATTAAGGTATGTAAACTCCACAAATCAATTTCTATGTTTGATGTTTAGTAATCTATTCTAACATAGGACAAGGCATAGGACATTGATTCAGTAGTCATATTGCCAAATTAATTAGGAGCAACCATCGGTGTGAATAATGTTTGTCTCCACTCCAGTGTCACCTATGGGAAAAAAATCTCTTAGACTAATATTCACTAATAATGAGTGTGGTTAGTTTATTTTACTCTGTCAGCTTTAGGGAATACAGAAAAGAGTCTGATCACCTTTCACTTAATTGTAACCAATTCTGACAGTCTACATTCCACTAACAAACATATGTCTGTTTATAGAACATGCATTTTCATGTACATGTGTTCTTTTAAGTTTGCTTTTAAGGGAGCTAACCTCCTACTTAGGCAGCTTGGCGGACTATGAGGCTCCCTGTCCGTGGCTCCCATGAATGTAAGAGGTCTTGCAGCATACAGGTACTCAAATCTGTAGCAAACTTTGCAGACTCGTCCTCAGAACAATAAATCAAGGAACAAAGAAGGAAAAACAAAACAAGTCGGTGAGAAATTGAGGTAAAAAGCTTGGAGATGAAGAAGTGCTGGAACTGTACAGGCAGTAAAAGTCTCTCACCAGGTGGGTCTAAAGGAAAGCAGAAAAAAAACCCAACACAAAGCCACTTCAGCAGTTCTTAAGTTGCATCTTCAAAACTGCATTCCTCAATCTACCCTAGATACACACACACGCATGCACCTTCAGACTCACTTTTGGCATATTCAAAACACACACGTTCGCACACACATATACACACACATTCACAAACACGTTCACACTCACTCACACACACACACACACACACACACACTCACACACACACTGCCTGAGAGGCCGTCACACCTCTGTAATGACAGGAAGGTAAATCTATGTGGTTGACTGCATCTTCCTAAGCCCCACATTCCTATTTTTTATCCTTAAAGCACTCAAGGAAGTTTTCTCTATGGCATTTTTATGTATACAAGTTAAACACTAAGTAATAATAAATCATAATTCATGTAAGAAAAACGTTTTCTAGGTATCACATATGTTTCCCCCAGCAATGCCAGGAGTGATCTCAGGGCACAGAACTATGAGCAAGCTGTGAGCACAGCAAGTTCGGCCCCAGACACCACAGTAAAACATATGAACAAAATTTTTGTGTTTATAGACACGGATTCAGAGATTCAAACCAAAAATAGGGTCATGACTCACAGTTTAAGAAGTTTAAGAAGTAGGAGGTAGGTGACAATTTAAAAAATATTTGCCACACTATGAATTGTTCAAGAATCTTCACTTCCATACTTTCATTATAATTTTTCATTACTGGTTTATTTTACCCCTGAAGAAACTCTACTATTCCCTTTAAATAACTTGTGCTCATTATATGATAAAGACACCACTTAAAAATACTCTCTTTGACACGAAGTCCTAAAGACAGCTTTTAAAAATCATTCTTTATTCAAAGAAATATTTTCAAATGTCACTAAAGTAATACATTTAATTAAATATCCAGAAATGTCTAAAAATTATTTTTTCTGGATATTTTGGAAATGGAAAATAAAGTATTTCCAAAATGTGAAAAAGGATCACTTGATCACTTGAATCCCGTTATTCATCGATTTGCTCGAGCGGGCGCCAGTAGCATTTCCATTGGACTCTATCACTTGCCAATGTAGCCCAATGGCATCTGGTTGATTCAGGAATATGAAGAGCCTCAAACCGTTCCTTCAGGGTCTTGACAAGGAAGTCTGACCATCTTGTAGGTGGGCGGCCACGTGATCTTTTGACATCCCATGGGATCCAGTCTGTAATGGCTCTAGTGCAGCGGTTGTCTCCAAATCGCATTACATGTCCAGCCCATCTGATTTTCGATGCCTTGGCAAACGAGACAGCATCCCTGATTCTGGAATAGCGACAGAGGTCAGAACTCCGGATTCCTTCTCTCACTTGAGTGAGACGTGATATTCCAAGCATAGCTCTTTCGATTCCTCTCTGGGAGACCGGAATAGCATTCTCATCCTGCTTTCATAGGGCCCAGGTCTCTGAGGCGTCTGTTAATGCAGGCAGAACGGTGGAGCCCAAGAGATGTGCCGGAGCCGGAGGGTTCTTTGTCCTTTTAGCTATTTCTTCGATGCCTTTGAAGGTATTCCATGCCACTCTCTTCCTCCTGCGCAGCTCAGGTTTTAGGTCGTTCATCATGTTGATTTCTCGACCTAGGTACACATAACTGCTGCATTCAGAGATGTTTGTTCCATTGAGAGTGTATGGGGCCTCTGGAACTAGTTCATTCTTCATAAAGTGAAGAATTTATGAAGAAATAAATATATTTATAAATAAATATATTTATTTCATATATTGTGAAAAAGAATATGTCAAATAAAACATGTCCAATTCATTAGCTCATTTCTTAAATATGGTCATAATTTACTTAAAAATAGATTGAGTTTAAAAAATAAATTCATTAAAATTAATTTTTAAATAATTTTTAAAAATTAAAAAATGCTTTTCTGGTAATCAGGATTCACTGCTGTTGAAATCAAAATTATTTTTTGCGTTGGATTCATTTTTATACAATAATTTGTATGTTAGAGTTTGGATTAAATGTGCAGTTTCCAATGACGTCCTAATCTGATCCTTTGCATGTTTTGCTCCAGTTTATGAACACAGAGGAGAGAGGTAAACCAGCTACTGAGAGCACCATTGATGAGATATGGAATACACGAAGGTAGCAAAAGAGAGAAAGAGGGAGGGAGACACAGAGGCAGAGACAAAAGACGGGACAAGAGAGAGAACAAAGTCTTTTTCTTTTTGTTCTAATATGAGCTCTTTTGGTTTATTTTAGAATTCATCCAGGCCACTTTTAAGAATTTGAATTTGGTCCCTCCTAGTAGTTCAGCCTAACTGTTCCCAGGAGAATAAACTGAATTGCAGTTAACTTGAATTTCTCTCTCAAGTTGGGATTACAGTGTGCTTGTAAGATATCTCAGAGGCCCAATTGGAATTCCATTTCTATGGAGATTAGATTGGAACCTGCAACCAGGAATAATAAAGCAAAATACTAATGCTTTCCTTCTTTCAAGGACTGTTATAGGGCACTTTCCTCTACTTGCTGAGAAGTGTTATTTCAGGAACTTTCAAGTTTATTGTGTTTTGCATAACACTCTGAGAACAAACTGTTTATTTGATTCACTGTCTTCATTAGTGCCCCAGTAATTAAAAACTGTGTTATTTTTCCCCTTGAGTTTATTTTTCCTTTTTTCCCCCTTTTGACTTGTAATTTTTTTCTATATCTATGCATTGTTTTGGGCATTACTAGTGATTTATGCAAATCTGGGCAAAAAGCCAATTGAGAATATAAGTAGGGCAAAACAATTGTTAACAATGTCTTTTTAATGATTGGCTTTCCTAGACAAATTCTTTTTTCTATTCACCCTGCCTTCCCCCTTGGGGGTTGATGTTAAATCAAACTTCCTATAAGTCGGTAAAGATTAAGATGACATTTTTCTATAACTATAATTGTATTTTGTTGTTTTGTGTAGATGGGATGATTTAATAATGATTCTGGTTCCTGTGATATATGGATTTTTATAGAAATAGTAGATACTAATTTGCTGAATAATGTATCAAAAATTCAGCAATGTATTCTGAGGTGGTATTGTGACTTCTTCCTAGTTCTATGTTTCTTATTTTAATAAAAATAGTTTATAAATATTAGGCACTTGTCAATTAAACTTTTTCCTTGTTTATATATCTCCTTAAGATATTATATCCATTTAAAAGGTAAAGTGAAGCCTTATATATAATATGACTTAACCAGGTTTTAAATACATGTATATATGTATATATATCTGTATATGTATATAGGTATATATATATGTGTGTGTGTGTGTGTGTGTGTGTGTGTTTGTGTGTGTGTGTATGTATACAGATATACACCAGACAGTAGAAAAAATGGCATTAAGTTTATTATCACCAACTTAAGGTTGAAAGGGATAATGATTTGCCCACCCAAAATTCAAATCACGACCGATCGTAATCATCTATTTGCTAGGCGGCACCAGTAATATCTCCAAGTCCTGTCCATGCCAGTAGAGCAAAGGGCCGTGCTCAGGAACATAAAGAGCCTCAAACCATTATATTAGGTCAGGGAATGACCTAATATAGTACTGCATTGCATGTCAAATACAACGAGAGCTGCAGGCTGTGCGGGGCATATTATTTAAACACCTCCAAATAAAGCATATTGAGACCGCGGGCAGGGCTGGTCGGTGGGTGGAGTTCTGAGGGAAGTCGGATGTGAATGGCGGCCCCGGGGGTGGGGGGGTCGCCTGTTGGGTCTCGGGTGGGGCCGGCTGCCCACCATGCCTCCCGACTCCTCGAACAGCTGGGCAGAGAGAGCAGGAACCGCCTGCCCCATGCCGTCGACCCATCCGGGCTGGATTGAGGAAGAATTGCGGGTGGGTGTCGTCCGGGCTGTGGGCTGCGGCTGGGTGGAGTTCGAAGAGAGAGTCGGTGTGAATGGCGCCCCATGGTGGGTGGGGGGCGTCTGGCCGTGGGGGTCTCCGGGTGGGCCGGGGCCCACCATGCCCGCCCTCTGCGCCAGAGAGACGCTCCCCACCTGGTCCCCAAAATTCAAATAATGAAAATAATTATTAATGTCAGAAAGCAAATGAAACAGACCCAGCATCCAACAGAAGAATCAATCGGATGAAGTGGTTTAAATGTAAAAAAAGAAATCTTATTGTAGTATTGGTACTGAAACAAAGTTTGGGTGCTTGCTTTTTCACGCCAATACTCCAGAGATAAAAGTTGGTGCAAGACAAACAGGTTCACTCAGGTGTTAGCAGCCTGAAATGATGGCAGACATGTCCTGAAATACATTTTCGCTTTCAGATGAGGGCTTGTTGTTTACAAAGAGCTCCTTGGAAAAGCATGTTAGCAGAAACTTACAGAAAATAGTAACAGGAGGATAAACTCTGAGAAGCTTCAGGAATCTTTTCAGAGGTCTAAGTATTGCTTCTTTTCTTCTCAGATCAAAAGGAGTCATTGGGCATTCATGATAAACTAGGGAGTGTTCTCTGTGGGCATATTTGTTCTTAACCTGCTCCAACTGTCCCTGGACCAGGTTCAACATCAAACACACACAGCACAAGAATGTCTTTTAAGATTGAGATTTAGGGGACTGGAGATAGTACAGCAGGTAAGACTGTTGCTTTGGAAATGGTCACCGAGATTTGATGCCCAGAACCTTGTAAGATCCCCCCAACACTGCCAGAAGTTACCCCTGAGAACAGAACCAACAATAAGTATGAGTAAGCCCTGCACCACTCCAGTGGGTGTGACTTAGTACCTTCCCCCAACACACACACACACACACACACACACACACACACACCCCACAGATACACACACCTCTCAGACACACAGACATACAAACACACCACACCACACACATACACACACAACACCGCAAGGGAAGTCTGTGAGTTAGCACCAGAGCCAAAGGGCAAACATTAAACAGAGCACAGTGACCATGTATGAATTTCTTAAACGCCCACCCCCTTTGAATCTTGCTCTTCCTCCCCATCTTTGCATGAGTCATTGTGTGAGGAACTAACTACTTTACTGCAAGTAAGCAGTAAAATGTGTTTACTTACATGATGAAACTCATTAAAGTCAAGCCACATTAGAAAGTGGTAGAGGGGCTGCAGAGATGTAGTACAGGAAAGGCACTGTTCCTTGCAAACAGCTGACCAGGATTTGATTCCTGGCACTGCATATGGTTCCCTCAGCACCAACAGGAGTGATGCCAGTGCGCAGAATCAGCAGTAAGCCCTAAGCACAGTCAGGTGTGGAACCAATAATGTATATTATAAAAGGAAAGATGTGAGCGATAAAAAAGTTTAAAATTTGTAGTTTCTATTAACCAATTCTGACAGATAGGCATGTGCATATGCTGGACTTAGAGAGCTATACATATAACAAAATACAAATGTTTTAAGAGAAAATATTTTACTTTAAGTTATAAAATTAACTTAAAACTCATTTATTTCCCAATATTATGAGTCTATTTATAAATACACACAAATTTTCCAAAACCTCAAAAGAAGCCCATTATATTTCAGATAGCATTAATCGTGTATTCTCCTAAAAGTGGTCTTTTTATTTGGAGGGTCACACCCGATGATTCGCAGGGGTTACTCCTGGCTCTGCACTCTAGAATTACTACTGGGAGTGATGGAAGGACTATATGGGATGCCAGGGATCAAACCTGGGTCAGCCACATGCAAGGCAAATGCCCTATCAACTGGACTATCACTCTGGCCCTAAGACTATTCTTTCAATCATCTTGCAACATAGAAAAGATTTTTTCAAGGCCAGATATAGCACCATGGGAAGAGCTTACCTTGCATAAGGCAACCTGAGTTCAATCCCAGAGTGATCCCTGAGCTCTGTTGACTTAAATCCCCTACTTCCCTCTGCAGAAAGAAATTAAGAACAAAATAATCCTTTTCTCCTAATATTTAGAGACATATATGAATTTTAAAGTAATCTCTACTAATTTAATTTCTTTATAATCCTCATTTTCCATTATTGATCAAGCTCTGCTTTGCAATATTGTTTAGCTTTTACAAATAAAACCCCTAGATGAATTTCACTATATTTTGGTTTAATAGTCTTTTTCTCTTCAGTGCTAAAATATCAGCTGAATGTGATTTATTTTCCTTTTGACAGTGTAAGATGAGGTAGTAAAGTATATTTACTTCAATAAAACACATAAACAGCTAGGAATTAATGAGGATTTTCAATTCTACACTGGAAATTAGAGGGGTTATATCTAATGCTCATATTGCTTATCTAAGGATATTTTACATACCGTTCTCAATATTTTTCTGACCATTGCTCCTTCCAACTTTCCTTCTGGGTTCCCCTAGCCCCTTTTCTATCAGTTGACTCTTAGTCTTGACTCCCCATCTTACCTGATATTCACCTGTGATTCCTTTGTAATATCCAGGGAGAGAAATGCTGGTCTACATACGGTGTTTAGCACTTGTTAACATCCACAATATTTAGTTTGTTGATCTACTAAATAAAGATGAAAACCGGGTTGCATTAAGATATTTTTAAGATAACATATGTGTAAACACTAGAGAAAGACCTTGACATACATCTACACCTCAATCACTATAACCTGACTCCAAATCACAAAATAACATTAAATCATTGTTTTAGTTACAGTGACCTTTCAATACCCTCTGAAAGTTAGACCAGATGGCAGCTGCTGCCTTCTGATCATAAATAGGACTGCTTACAAATTGGACTGGTCATAAATATGGGAATCTTGTTCATGTCCTGACTTCACCACCTCCTATTACTTGGAATGAAATGTAGCTTTTAGAAATGGGAATATTTTTTCCAAGGTGTAATTTACACTGACATCAACCTCCAATTTATAGGTTTGAAAAGACAATCTTCTCACCGAAACTATCATGTTGGAAAATGCTGACTAACTTAACACTAAAATATTCAGTTACCATTAAATTCTAATGAATGTAGAATCCACATTAACATCTAATTAAGTCATTATGAGTAGTGCTGTACAATGCATACTTTATCATCGTGGATACCTTAACATACTTTTATCTTTGAGGCAACTAAGCTAATTAAAAACTGCTGTTTTCTGAGCAGATCTTAAGAAATTTATGATGCAGAGTGACCAACGTAATTAACCTCTTTATAAAGTTTTTCAAAACTTGTATTTTCTAGTAGATTACTCTAGAGAAAAGCCATTTGTGAAAATAAAAACTTTAGTGCAAATTTTGGGAGGATTTCTGCTTAGATCAATATGATATAAATAATTTATTTCAAAGGAAAAATCTTTAGACAATCTAAATCAGTAGCTAAGCTGGTGTTTAAATGGGGGTGAATATCTGTTGAAATAAAAATCTACATTTTATTTGCATTGGTTAGAAGGGGCATATCAAGAAATAACATGGACCAGAGCCATTCTCAGTGATGCAGTAAGGTGGTGTTGGGGCTTATCTAAATGCTATACATATACAGATATATCATGCTGAAATTTTGGAATCACTGTCACTATCACTATCTTCCCGTTCATCATCGATTTGCTCGAGCGGGCACCAGTTACATCTCCATATGACCTGTCTCATGCAAGTAGAGCCCAAGAGCACCTACTTGCTCCAGGAACATAAAGAGCCTCAAACCATTCCATCAGGTCAGGGGAATGAGGTCTATAATTGTTACTGGTATCTGGCATATCAAATACGACACGGGTATCTTGCCAGGCTCTGCCGTGCGGGTAGCATACTCTTGTAGTCATCTCAAAATCCAGCATTTATTGGTGAACCGCGTGGCATAGCGGCCATGCGAGCCGGGGCTGTGATAGGCTGGTCTGCTGGGTGGAGTTCTGACAAGGGAAGTCCAGATGTGGAAAATGGAGGTAGTCATGGAGTGGGGATCATCTGGCTTGAACAGATAGAGTTTTACTTTAATAGAAAGAGAAATTTGAAACTTTTGTTCCATCCGAATATGGCGCCTACAAAATATGACATCTGATTTTTGGCTTAGACTCTGATCTTTTGTGCAATTATAAAATGAAGAGGACAATGCATATATGTTATACAGGCCATAGCTAAATTTAAAGATAGATATGTAGATAAATGCTCATTAAATAACAGTTGTAGTGTCAATAATACAAAAGAACTCAAATATTCTTTGGAGTCAATTTGTAAACTTTATAAAGAGGGTCATTTATAAGGAACTTTATAATGAGGTTAATTATGTTGGTCACCCTGCATCATAAAGTTCTTAAAATCTGTTCAGTAAACAGCAGAACAATGGAGAAGAATTTAATGGAGAAGCCAAAAATGATATGTCTGTTTTGCAGTTAGAGATTGAGCATCTTGGAAGATATGTTTTAATCCCTTTATAGTATAGAGCAGGCATCAAAAATTGGACATTTCATCTTAGCACAAAAGGCCAAGAGATTAGTTTCATTCTGAATGATGTAATGAAAGAATGTAGAATTTTAAACAATTTGTTCAAGGCAAAAGCATAACCTTAAGGATGAAGCAAAGATGTGCGTGTCAGTTGAAAAATGTAACTAGGTACCAGAGAGATATTGTAGTTGTTGAAGTTCTTACCCATGTTCAAACACTGGCACAATTTTTGGTCCCCAGAGTACTGCTCAAAGTGTTCCATGAGCATAGATCAGAAGTAAGTCTGAGTACTGGTAGGTATGGCTTGGGGAAATAGCTCAAGGACTAGAACTCAATGCTTGCAATGTTCAAGGACCCAGTTTCAATTTCAGTGTGGCATGACCTCACTTCCCAGTGATGGCCCCAGCAGCATATCCTTGATGACTAGAGATCCTTATCTTCCCCAAGAACAACTACGGAGAATAAAAATAAAGGCAACTTGAGGGCAGGTTCATTTTCTGTAAAATTTACGGGACTATAGGAACAACATAATGTAATAGCAAATATTTGTTAACTGAGGCAGTTAGTGTTGACTGTATCAAGAATTTAAAAACTCAAATCACCTTAAGAGTCTCAAACAATACCAAATAAATTGTAAAAATGTACATAGTGGTGTTATCAGATGAAAACTCATATATTAAAATCATTTGAAAGATTACAAAGCTACGAGGGCTTGTTTTAAGAACTGACTAACAGACACAAAAACAGAAGGCTATTTTTAGACAGCAACAAATCATGGATATCAACTCAAATAAACAGAAGCTCTACATTCATTTTCATCAAGACTCAGAAACAAGTAGAAGGGGCTAATGATTTTCCTTAAATGATTTATATTCAGGTGTTTGACAGGTCATGAAAATTTGAATATTATAGAGGATGGCCTGGGTATCCACATATTTGCTGGCATAAGCAGAATTATGACTTGAATCATTGGGCTCTTGAGAAAGAGAGACATATATATAATATATATTATAATATATAATATTTATGAAGCTTTTAATATATGCACATTATGTACACATATTAGTTATAATGAAACAATTTGATCATTGTTAGTTCTAAAATTTTAGTTCCGATAAAGTCTACTTTAATCCATGGAATAAAACTACCTAACTTAACAATATAAATGTTTTATCTTTATGTTTAGATCTGTGATAGAAAATGCTTCTTACATTGTAAGGGGTAACTTTGGGAGACAATCTGGCACCACACATTGAAAATACTTTCTGCTCAGTTAGTGCTTTATGTGATTGCTCTCAATGACCTTCAAATAATTTGATATATGTGCATGTATATGTGTAATTTTATAGAGTTTTAAAAGGTTTTGGTTTCTTAGCATTTGTTGTTGAGAGAGCATTAATTTATGGGTACACAGTTACTCATTTTTAGGGCTTTCTAACTCCTGGCTCTGCCTTCAAGTATTACTCTGGAGGAGCTTGGTAAACATATGGGGTGCCATAATTGAACCAAGGTCATTTGCATTCAAGCCAAGCATCTTACCAGCTGTCCTATCTCTCTGGTCCTCAAGTTCACACCTTTATATAATATGTTACTATTTTATATCCATGCGAAAATACCAACATTACTCCAACAAATACATTATATAGATTTTTCTTCTTTTGGTATTGGTCCACACCAATGGTTCTCAAGAGTTACTCCTTCACCTGTCTTCAGGGATCTCTTGTGGTGTTTGAGGATGACATGTGATGTGGGAATCAAATCAAGGTTAACTATATCTATATAACTATATCTAATGTAAATGCCTTAATCTCTTGACTGTCTTTCTGGTCCCCATTTTATAGATTTTTAAGGGACTAATCACATCTTCCCGTTCATCATCTATTTGCTCTAGCGGGCACCAGTAATATCTCCATATGTCCTGTCTCATGCTAGTAGAGCCCAAGGGCATCTGCTTGCTCCAGGAACATAAAGAGCCTCAGACAATTATATTAGGTCATGGGAATGACCTAATATAATTGTTACTATTTGGCATATCAAATATGACATGGGCAGCTTGCCAGGCTTGCCATGTGCGTGGCATACTCTTGTAGTCACCGCTAAATACATCGTTTATTGATGAACCGCCGGCCGCTTGCGGCCTGCATAAGCCGGGCTGTGATAGGATCGTCTGCTGCTGGGTGGAGTTCTGATGAGAGGAAAGTCCGATGTGGAAGATGGCGGCCCTCATGGAGTGGGGAGGGGTCATCTGGCTTGCTGTGAGGCCCTGCTGGATGGCGGGCCAGGGCTAGAACCCGCCATCCCTCCCGGGTGCCACGTGAGCAGCTGGGCACAGGGAGAGCAGTTAGCAGCTCTGCCCCATGTCTGTAAGTCTCTTGATCAGCATACCTGGGCCCTTTTAAGGGACATAGTCAATATTTAATTTTACAGATTTTTGTATTTTCTTGCTAAGTTTACGTAGTGCCTTTTCTATCTTTTTGTATTCGCTTATTGTCATTGCTAAGTTGGATCTTAGTTCTAGTATCATTCCTTTTCAAGTTGCATTTTCTGTTAAATACTTTTCAGGAAGAGAAGCTTCTAGGAAGTGGCCAAAGTATGCTTGCCAATGGACATGACATTTTAATGCTAGCATCTAATGATACAGTTCTGTTTGGACCCAAGGTGTTGGGGCGACTAGGACCATTCCCAGCAGTATGCAAGAGACTCTGATGCAAGGACTGAATTGGAGTTACTTGTATATGTAAGGAATGCACCATGAAGCCGAGCTATCTTTCATCTCTCCCACCCCAAACCCTTTCAGCTTTTATTTTTAATTTATTTTTTTAATTTTTATTTTACCACTATGAGATACATGATTACAAAATTGTTCATGATTAGGTTTCAGTTACATAGTGTTCCTGTACCCATCCCTCCACCAGTGTGCGTTTCTCACCACCAAAGTCCCCTGATGCCCTCCTCCCTCCCCAGCCTGCCTCTATGACAGGCACTTTGCCTCTTCTCTTTCTCTCTCTCTCTCTCTCTCTCTCTCTCTCTCTCTCTTTCTCACTCTCTCTCTCTCCTTCTCTTTCACATTGTAGCTTGCAATACATACATTTAGAAGTTATTATATCGTTCTTTTCCCTACATTCAAGCTCAGTTCTAGGCTGGTATTATCATTTCAAACAATTATTAGCACACTGTTCCCTTCTCAGTCTTATCTAATCTCCGACTCCCACACACTTTGCAGTAGATTCCACCCACTGACAAGTTCTCCTGATCCATGTTTTGCCTGGCCTTGGATAATAGTATCATACGATTTTTTTTATATCTCACGAATGAATGCAGTCGTTCTATCATCTCTCCCACCCCGAACCCTCTCAAGTTTTTAAAGAATACTCCTACATCAATATTTTCTATACACTTCAGTGTTTGAAGTGATCTTTTGTTAGAATGCTTTATGGTTTTGATACAAATTTAACAAGCTATTGATATGGTTATATTTAGATGATAGCTATTCTATCCAGTTTTCTTTTTTGTTTCATTTAAAATTTATTTTTCTCTGATGACTTTTATTTTGTTTCAAATTATTTCAAAACATTAGAGCTCTTTGGAACTCTGTAGATTCGTTTGGGAGTGCTCTCCCAAATAGTGCTTAGGAGGTCCCGGGGCCCCACGGTGATGCTCATCTGGCTTTAGTGAAAGAGCCTGAGGCTGCAGTGCTCTTTGGGCTTGCACTCCCCAGGATGCACAGGGGCACTCTAGCCATACTGGGGATCTTCAGGCCACACGTGGTGTTGCTGGGGGACCTTGGGGTACCAAAAATTGAAACCAGTTTTTACATGCCAGGTATGTGCCTAACACACTCTACTGTTTCCTGGCCTCAATTATAAGAAGTCTGTGTTATGTTATCCACTGCTCTGGATGTAGACTATTGCTGTGCCTTCAATTTTCTTCTAACTTTAGGTGTTTTAGCTTTTTTATTATTTTTTAATTTTCCAGAAGTAATTTACTCTTTCTTTCTTTCTTTCTCTTTTTTCTTCTTCCTTCTTTCTTTCCTTCCTTTCTTTCTTTCTTTTCTTCTTTCTTTCTTTCTTTCTTTCTTTCTTTTCTTCTTTTCTTTCTTTTCTTTCTTCTCTTTCTTCTCTCTCTTTCTTCCTTCCTTTCTTCCTTTCTTTCTTTCTTTTTCTCTCTCTCTTCCTTTCTTCCTTTCTTCCTTCCTTCCTTCCTTTTCTTTCTCTCTCTTTCTTTCTCTCTCTCTTCCTTCCCTTCCTTCCTTCCTTTCTTCTCTTTCTTTCTCTCTTTCTTTCTCTCTTTCTTTCTTTCTTTCTTCCTTCTTTCTTTCTTTTCTTTCTTTCTTTCTTTCTTTCTTTCTTTCTTCTTTCTTTCTTTCTTTCTTTCTTTCTTTCTTTCTTCTTCTTTTTCTCTCTTTCTTTCTCTTTCTCTTCTTTCTTTCTTTCTTTTCTTTCTTTCTTTCTTTCTTTCTTTCTTTTTTCTTTCTTTCTTTCTTTCTTTCTTTCTTTCTTTCTTTCTTTCTTTCTCTCTCTCTTCTCTTTTCTTTCTTCCTTCTCTCTTTTCTTTCTTTCTCTTCTCTTCTCTCTCTCTCTCTTCTCTCTTTCTCTCTCTTCTCTTCTCTTTCTCTTTCTCTTTTCTTTCTCTCTCTCTTTCTTTCTTTCTTTCTCTTTCTTTCTTTCTTTCTTTCTTTTCTTCTCTCTCTTTCTTTCTCTCTCTTTCTCTTCTTCTCTCTCTCTTTCTTTCTTTCTTTCTTTCCTTCCTTTTTCTTTCTTTCTTTCTTTCTTTCTTTCTTTCTTTCTTTCTTTCTCTTCTTTCTTTCTTTCTTTCTTCTCTTCTCTTTCTTTCTTTCTTTCTTTCTTTCTTTCTTTCTTTCTTTCTTTCTTTCTCTCTCTTTCTTTCTTTCTTTCTTTCTTTCTTTCTCTTCTTTCTTTCTCTTCTTTTCTTTCTTTCTTTCTTTTCTTTCTTTCTTTCTTTCTCTCTTTCTCTTCCTTTCTCTTCTTTTCTTTCTCTCTTTCTTTCTTTCTTTCTCTCTTTCTCTCTTCTCTTTCTTCTTTCTCTTTCTTTCTTTCTTTCTTTCTTTCTCTCTTTCTTTCTTTCTTTCTTTCTCTTTCTTTCTCTTTCTTTCTTTCTCTTTCTTTCTTTCCTCTCTTTCTCTCTCTTTCTCTTCTTTCTTTCTTTCTCTTCTCTCTCTTTTCTCTCTTTCTCTTTTTTCTCTCTTTCTCTCTTTCTTTCTTTCTCTCTTCTCTTTCTTTCTTTCTTTCTTTCTTTCTTTCTTTCTTTCTTTCTTTCTTTCTTTCTTTCTTTCTTTCTTTCTTTCTTTCTTTCTTTCTTTCTTTCTTTCTTTCTTTCTCTCTCTTTCTTTCTTTCTTTCTTTCTTTCTCTTCCTTTCTTTCTTCTCCTTTCTCTTCTCTTCCTTCCTTCCTTCCTTCCTTCCTTCCTTCCTTCCTTCCTTCCTTCCTTCCTTCCTTCCTTCCTTCCTTCCTTCCTTCCTTCTCTCTTATTTCTTTCTTTCTTACCTTCTTCCTTCTTTCATTCTTTCTTTTTGGGTCACACTCAGCAATAATCAGTGGTCAGTCTGTCTCTTCAATCAGTAATTACCTCTGGCAGTGTTCAGGGAACCATATCAGATGCCAGTCATTGAATCTGAGTCTGCATGGACAACAAATACCCTACCCACTTTACTATCCCTCTGGCCTATAATTTTCTTTTCTCAATTACTTAAAAGTAACTAATTGAATGTTTGCTGAATATTTCATATCTATGATGACAATTTATAGTTTGATATAATTTTTTCTTTATATATAAACTTTCAAATTATTTTTTCTAGTTTCTGTCCTTTTGAGGTGAGGTTATTAATGATTTTCTTAAGAAGAATGAAAGCTTCTGTTACTTCCCTTCTTTAAACCTACCATGTTCAAATGAACAAATTTCTATTTTTATATCATCAACTCCACATAGTTTCTATGCTTCTGCAATTGAATTTGATTCTGTGTGTAGATTTTTTCCTGTTATTTTACTTTTTTAAGCTTTTGAATTGCCATATAGCTATATAATTCCATTTATTGATTTTTATTCTACATTCAAATTCATATATTTTCCTTGACCTTAAAATATTTATGATATTCATTGGAATTTTTGTCTTGCGTGATACTTACAGTCCTTAATGAACATTTTTGCATTATAAGCATTCACACTTATTTGTTTATATAAGAATAAATATTTTTATGAAAATTCAACAGTATAAATAATGTATTATGGTGTTTCTAGTTCTGATTTTTATATGGATCTTTATTTTTTTAAATAAGTAGTGTCCATTTCTGGTTTCAAAATGAAATCTCCTTTTTTCTATACATATAGCTGATCAAATTTTATTTTGTTTTTATACTTTTCAATTCTGCTAATTTTTCAATCCTAGTTTCTTGTAGATTTTTCTCTATGTCAAAGATTTGAGCTAAGATATGTTCATCCTCTCCTATTTTCTTTGCTTCTGGGTATTGTTCTTAAACTGTACAATTTTTTCTACTTCCAATGGACTCTACACACTCTGGTGTCAATATTTCTGTCAACTGAGCTGTGGATGTTAGGGAATATGCTCAGAAAAGAAAACCTTAACCTCACAGTTCTGGGTTCATAAAACTCTGTCTCTACTCGATTTATTGCTCAATTCTACCTATTTTTCTGTCATGCCTCTCAGTTCTCCTGTGCATGATTTTTTTAAAACTTGTCATGCAGGTATTTAGACAATATATGCTTACATTTGGGTCTCACTCCTGGGATACTTGTTCTGCCAAGTTTTCTTCTTTTCATTTTCATCTGTTTCTTACCTCTGAACTTCCGATCAGTAACCACACAAATTGATTATTTTTCTTCCCATAAAGTTTCACCGCTTCTTCTATTGTTGGGTGACACCCTACTTTAAGTGCCACTACACTTAGCTTGCATCCCCTCCCAGCTCTGCTAGGAGGATTGAATCAGCTCAGGTGCTTGTAAATGCCAGAAGGCCTCCTGAAGTGCTGCATTTCAATAGATTTATTTACCTGTATTCATCTCTAGATAGGCAGTCCATGATGGGCTGGGCTGGGAGTTTTGGTGGATTTCTATCTATAAGTAAGCTGGGAGAAGAGAGAAGGGTCCCATTTTTACCATTTTTGGCTTCCCTTGGCGTTTTGTTTCTCATCCTCTCCTTTCTCTGTTGGGCTTCAACACATGGTAGTAGCCATCTTGGCCTACACGTGGCTGGGGCCTAACTGGGAACCCATAGTCCAGAGTTTTCCCTGCTCTTGGATTGTATATCAAAACCTGTGATAGTAAAGCCTTTTAAAACTGCACCAGATTCCTGAGTTTTTATCCATTCCCTGTCCACTTGGGAGGTAGAAGGGAATTTGCTTCCTGGTATTGTTGGGGACCCCAGCGGCTCTCCGACTTTCTATGAAGGTTGACTAATGAACTGGTGACAGTGCTGCTGAACTGGTGACAACTTACCAACTCTTGTATTGAGTTGTTGTGTTTTTATTTAATTTTATTGAAAATTCAGAACTCCACTGCAACCCTGCTAATAATGAGTTATGGGTAACAAACCTAAAACTTGAAATTATGTTGTAGATTATTTGTATTTCATCCTTGAGAAAAAAATAGAATTGGGCTAATGCTTATGGAGAATCAATGCACATGTTAAAATACTAGGCATTGCACAATTTGCATTACTATTTTAATACGAATTATAGCATAAACTTAGATATTTTTTGTTACCTAATGTTGTACCTTTGATTCTGTATTTCAAACACAATCTTAGGAATGGTCCAGCATGCAAGTGTATGGACTACATTGTGAGTAGCAAGAGACACAGAGGGAGAGAGAGAGAGAGAGAGAGAGAGAGAGAGAGAGAGAGAGAGAGAGAGAGAGAGAGAGAGAAAGAGAGAGAGAGACAATGCCTTCTTAATAACAGTGCTAAGTATTTTTGGTCAATTAAAAGACTATCCACCACAATGCCTAAATTATTCTTACAGTATTTACCACCTCTAGCTAAGTATCTTGAAAACACTTTTTTGCAAGAAAGGATACAATTTTATTTTTTCAAACTTCTCCAAAGCACATAGCATAGTGTCAGGGAAATAGAAAAATTTCTCCTGAACAAATACACTGACCAAAGAAAAATAAAATAACCTACAACCAAAATGATAAAATGGACTTGTGTGGGTTATTTTGGATCTATTTTTACATTGTATAGAAGAGATGTTTTATTTATGAGATAAGAAGGTCCTTTTTAAACCAAGCAACATGGAACATTAGTGATGGGCTTTGGGCAGTTTGTTGATGGTGAAGATGCAGTAACTTTGTACATTTAAACCTTAAATGTTTGGGGGCCATTAGGGTATATTTTCAGGAGCAGAATTGCTGGATCACCTACATAAACACAGTAGGAGACTCTCAGACATGGGACCGAGCTACTGCTTTCTCTCCCCTATGCCCAGCCGCTCATGAGGCGCCCAGGAGATATGGTGGGTTCTAGCACTGGCCTGCCACCCCAGCAGAGCCTCACAACAAGCCAGATGACCCCCTGACTCCATGGAGGCCGCCGTTTTCCACATCCGGATGTTTTTCTCGCACAACTCCACCCAGCAGACCAGACTATCACAGCCCGGGTCACCTGGCCTCAGTGACCACACAGTTCATCAATAATTGCTTTATTTAGAGGTGACTACAAGAGTATGCCACCCGCATGGCAAGCCTGGTAAGCTGCTTGTGTCGTATTTGATATGCCAATTACCAGTAACATTTATATTAGGTCATTCCCATGACCTAATATAATGGTTTGAGGCTCTTTATGTTCCTGGAGCAAGTGGATGCCTTTGGGTTCTACTAGCATGAAACAGGACATATGGAGATATTACTGGTGCTCGCTCTAGCAAATAGATGATCAACGGGAAGATAGTGATAGATAGTGATAGTGAGGAGAAAAATATCCAAAGAAAATATAAACAAAATCCAGGAAGAATGGTTATTAGTACAAAGTTTGTCACAATGGAGGGGATGGTGGTTACTCAGAAAAAAAGGATGATTATGACAATTAAAGTGAGAATTGATCACACTGGACAAGAACTACAGGAATCGGGGACTGGACGATAGCACAGCGGCTAGAGCATTTGCCTTGCACATGGCTGACTCGGGTTCAATCCCCAGCATCCCATATAGTCCCTGAGCACAGCCTATGAGTAATTCCTTAGCAAAGATTCAGGAGTAACCTCTGAGCATAGCAGGGTGTGACTCAAAAAAAAAAAACTACAGGAACTGGATGCTAAAAGGAGGTAAACTGATGTGCATGATGCTATCAGTAACAGTACTGCAGCCCAAAGTGCCTAAGAAGACAAAAATAAAAAGTGTTTGCCATAGAGTCAGGTAGGAAACAAAAGGGAAAGTGGGATGTTGCTAGAGGGAAGTGGGGACTCCTGAAGGGGTGGTGTTTGAACATTGTATGATGGAAAATCAATTGTACAACTTTGCACTTTGTATCTGATTGTGATTCAATAAAGAAAAAGAAAACAAAATTAAACCATGAATGTTAATATTATTATAAATATGTCACCTTAATTAGAACAAGTGTTTTTAATTTTAAAAAGTAACAAGGAAAAAGTAAAAATCACTGTATCACTGTCTTCCTGTTGCTCATCGATTTGCTCGAGTGGGCACCAGTAATATTTCCATATGTCCTGTAGCAAGCAAGTGTAGCCCAAGGAGATCAACAATAAGCAGAAAAATTTTAAATAGTGGGTAATTGAATGTCCAATAACTTTTTTGCATTTAATTACAATTTGCATTTAATTACAAGTATATTTGATTACCATCTACCTTCTTATAAATTTTTTTGATAACTTACAGATTTGTTGTATTGTTGAGTGGAAGGAATCACCTAACATTTATATATAAATAATTATATTTATATGTGAAATTATATATAATACTTTGTTTTAAATATTAATCTGTATATACATATATACAAATAATACTATATATGTTTTTTTTAGTAGTATTATTTTAGAAATTGTATTACAGAAGTGTCATGGCTTTCCAAGGGCATAGACCTATTGACGATACAAATGTCCACAACTTATTGTGTCTGATTTTTAGTAAAAGTAGGATTGAAGTCTTAACTGCTTTCTTAAATTTCCAGATAATCCTAGTTTGTACCTGCATTCTAGTGAAAAATCAATAGGCCCTCTACTCTGTCAACATAAAAATGAAAACTTATGGATGATCACTTGATCACTTGAATCCCGTTATTCATCGATTTGCTCAAGCGGCGCCAGAAACATTTCCATTGGACCCTATCACGTGCCAATGTAGCCCAATGGCATCTGGTTGATTCAGGAATATGAGGAGCCTCAAACCGTTCCTTCAGGGTCTTGACAAGGAAGTCTGTCCATCTTGTAGGTGGGCGGCCACGTGATCTTTTGACATTCCGTGGGATCCAGTACATAACGGCTCTAGTCCAGCGGTTGTCTCCAAATCGCCTTACATGTCCAGCCCATCTAATTTTCGATGCCTTGGCAAACGAGACAGCGCCCCTGATTCTGGAATAGCGACAGAGGTCAGAACTCCGATTCGGATTCCTTCTCTCACTTGAGTGAGGCATGATATTCCAAGCATAGCTCTTTTGTATTCCTCTCTGGGAGACCTGAATAGCATTCTCATCCTGCTTTCGTAGGGCCCAGGTCTCTGAGGCATATGTTAATGCAGGTAGAATGGTGGAGCCGAAGAGATGTCCCCGGAGCCGGAGGTTCTTTGTCCTTTTAGCTATTTCTTTGATGCCTTTGAAGGCATTCCATGCCACTCTCTTCCTCCTGCGCAGCTCAGGTTTTAGGTCATTCATCATGTTGACTTCTCGACCTAGGTACACATAACTGCTGTATTCAGAGATGTTTGTTCCATTGAGAGTGAATGGGGCCTCAGGAACTAGTTCATTAGTATCTATGAAGGGGGAAAGTACAGTGAGAACTGAATACCAAAAAATAGAACCAAAAATTTTCAGAGTTCTGTATTTTGTGATATTTTTAACTATTTATTGAATTTATTGAGAAACTCTTCTAGTTAGTTTATAATCTTGGCAGATTTCCTATCTATAATTTGCATTATCCTATAATATTCTTAGAGTCCATGAAAACTTCTTACATTGAAATAGATAAGAAACACTGGAAGTTTAGGAATTATGAAGAGCTTTAGGAAACTTTAGCTCTTCAATTTCTAGTGGTGTCAAAAAATCCTAAAATATTAATGCAAGTTTTATACTTAATGTCACTCTCTTCCTAAAGCCAAAACTGAAAAGATAGGGTGTTTTAGATTTTTTTTTAAATTAAGATGGAATTTTTAGTCCTCTATCCAATAATGTACTAACTATTGAATTATTCCCTAATGCAAAAAAATGCACCTGTGCTTTTTCTTTAGGCCATGACAAAGTAATGTGGACCATTCCTTCAATCAACCTCTGTCTTGTTTTGTGTTTTATGTTCTCTACGCCACTTCTTCCCTATAGATTCCAACTTTCTGCTTGCTTCTCTTTGATATCCTTTTAATTTTTCCTACTTATTCAAAGAAATAAACCTCATTTTTATTTTTATCTGAATCATGTTTTAAGTTAGACAACTACTATAGTCACCATAATACACCTTGAGCTCACTGTTTTCTCCCACTTCTGACTTTTCTTTCAATACTCACCACTTCTATCTAGCTAATTTGCGTTTGAAAGTGCCCTTTATTTTTTGGAGACATTTCTTTTGAAGATGGCCACACTCAATGATGCCTAGGGATTCTTCAGATCTCTTTGCTGAGGGATCACTCTTGATTGCCTCAGTAGATCATACACAACACAGATCAATCCCGCTTTTGGCCTGATGCAAGGCAACCATCATACCAGCTACGCCCACCTCTCCAGTTTAGAATGTGCCATTTTGGTGCTACTAATAAAATAAATTTTTAAGACACTAGGCAAATTTAGTATCTCCCATTTAACTTTGTTTTATTCTCTGTTAGATTTTCTTGAAATTTTATTCTTTCTTGATCGCCGTGGATTCTGAAATTTCCTATTATTCATAATCCTTGTCAATCCTTCCCTGGAGCTTTGATGTATTATAGATTTCTTGCATCATTTTTTCTCTTCCCTCATAAGGTCCCTAAAGCATAATATGCATCAGCATGCTTTTAATTCTCTCCCTATCAAGATATTGATAGCTAAAATGTTTGTTGTCAAAGGGTGCATCATCCCTAAATTATTGATATTTTATTAACTTGCATTTTTAAGGTAAATAATCACCTACTTGATATCAACCTTAAAGTATACTACAAAATCAAAAAATATAACTTGTCGATGTACACTTTTGTCTCATCCATTCAAGGCATTAAACTCAAAACCTTCTCAAACTAGATAAACAAAGCTCCCATTTGATTTCTGCAAACTTGGGTCCAATTCTAGACTTCTCCTTTGTTTCAATTAGTCAAGTACCATTGTTTTATTCTCATAAGAAACTACATAAAGACTTCAATCTTCATTGGGTATTATAAACATCTATGAATAGTGTTAAGTAGTGATTATTTTAGGTATCTTTTTTATCATTCTTTAGCAATTTTTTTGCCTCTCCCATTATCCGAAAATAATTCTTCATAATCTCATAACTACTCTAATAGTGTACACAGGGTGTTACCTTTACAAACCAAATAAGCAATCATAATCAGTGCTAGTAACATGTATTTCTGAAACTAGGTAATTTTCTGATAAAGAGCTCATGTTAACAATTTGGTTCTTCCATTGTCTTACTATAAAGTTCATTATATAGTAAAATTACTGGGAAAAATTATATTAAATTATGTTTGTGTAAAATAAAACTAGAATGGGCTCAGATAGTCTTTATTGATAAATACATATATCAAATTTGATCCAATATATATATTTATATATGGACATTTAGCATCTCTCCCTCACCTCCCATAAAATTGGGATATAAACATTGCACAGGTTACCAAATGTTCATATTACCCTTCAGGAGAAATGAGTATTTCTTCCATACCCCTCACCAAACCATCTTGATCTCACTATTTGACTTTACTTCAGTTTTCCATCTCATTTAGTATTTTCTCTCTGTCTTTGCTCTCCTACATTATAAACTAATCCATGCTAAGTTATGGCTGACAAATGACGACCTGAGACAGTAGTTTGTAGCTCCACAGAAACCATATCAGAGAGGCCACTTTACATAGGTGAATAGGATTTGCCTTTTTTTCCTCCTGGTGTGGATGTTTTGCCACCCCAAACTTTGTAATAAATAATTACAATTGATAAAATTATGAGCATAACCAAATCTACTTGGTCTGATTTGGAAATGAATTTGGAAGTTTTATCTTCCCTTTTGTACCTTAATTACAACTAAGAGTTGTTGATGGCAAATTGTTTTAAGATAATCATATTCAGAACAAATTCTAATCTCACTAATAATAGTATAAAATCAATGAAAGGCATGATGAATGTTTAATTTGTAGGAGACAGAGTTAATTCTTAAACACTCTAAGAATGTTTTTTGGGACTGTATAAGCATCTCTTGTCACTTGCCACTTGTCTCTCCCATTGTTCATTGATTTGCTTGAGAGGATGCCAGTAATGTCTCTCCATTCATTGGGAATGAGGTTCATTATTGTTAACTGTTTTTGGAATATCAAACACACCATGTGTAGCTTGCCAGGCTCTGTTGTGGCTCTGGGTTCATCCCAGGGGACCTGGAATTTTTTCTATGTCAGACCATCAACCATCCAGGGCTATGGGACAGAGACCTGGATGTAGACAAGTCTATCTCCTGTCTACCACCTGATGATGCTGCCAGGTACTGCAGCCACATCTGCAACCTCAAGTCGCGGGACGGAGTTTATTAGGTAAATATATGTAATAAACAAATTATCTTAAATGTCTGATCTTACCCATTTTTTCACTTACCCTGACAATCAGGTACCTAAGAACTTTCATCCCTTCCTCTCATGAGTTGACTTGAAGTATAATAGAGCATTGTAGTTAAGAACGCTTATATATAATTTTCATAAGTAAAATCCTGGGATAATCTCTGAAAAATGTGCATGTATTCTCCTACAGCCTTTCAAATTGGAGACAATTTTGCAAATGCCATCATGTCTTACCCTTTTCAACAATAAAAGATGTATTTGTCAATGTAGTTTCAGAATATTCAGTATTTCAAAATTGTCTTTGATGAACTATATTATGAATACATTTTAAAAGTTGAAAGAGAAATTTCACTTACATTAAACTTTCATCAATCAAATCAAGTACCTATAAGCAAAAGTTCATTTATATACTGAAATTTAATATTTTTGTGAATTTATTAAATGAATCATATAGTTGTAAAAATACTTCATGTCTACCCCTGAAATTATCATGTTTTTGTTTCTATTTTTTTCCAAAATCATACCAGGAAATCATTAAGACTCTCATTTTACCGTCACATCTCTGTACCTACACAGCCCTATACCTAAACTCCAATCACTAACACTTTAAGTCATTTTTATGGGTCCAAAACAAACTAAAGGTCAACAGAATAGAGATGTTTTAACAATGACCGAGGAAATCAAAGAACTTAATGAAACTAATATAATGCAGGAGACCAAACCACAATTAATCTAAAAACACTTTTTATGCTTTATTAGACATATAAGCATAAATAAAGAATTTTGCAAATCTGTGGAATTTGTTTTAACCTTCACATCTGTGGTTTTGTAGTAGAGTTCTCTGAGAATTTAGCTGTAATTAATACAATTTTCATGTCAGAACCTATTTTCAGCAGAAATTTAGTCTTTCCTAGGCTTACCTACAAAATAGAGCCTAAGAACTTTCCAAATCTCTGCTAAACACTAGACATTTTTCAGCAATAAGATTTAAGTGTGTCCTCAATCCAAAAGGACCAAGTTTTGTTTATTCTCATGTAATAATTTAATCAACCCTCCTTGTAATGAAGCCTATTTTTAAGCTGTTTTAAGTAGTCTACGTGTTCTCCCACAGTGTTTGTGTGTATTCTTTATTCCTCCTGTGATTATGGCAAATCACCCTTATAGTCTAGCAGAGCCCTTCGATATTTCACAAAAACACACAATTCTTCATCTAAGCAAGGATTTTGGGAAAAATACATTTCTATTGCAGAAGAGTTCAAAGGGCAGGAACAACTAGTAGAAGGTACAATAAGCTGAGCAGTGAATGACATAAAAGTAGAGTGCCCAAGTAACTTTACCATTTTCTTGTGGTAAATAAGATTGAAAAAATAATCAAGTTCACTACCATCTAAAAGTGGTGATGGATAACAATATATGAATTGATTTAAACATTCAAATGCAGTCCCTTATCTTGGGTGATGTTTCAAGAATAGCTGCTCAAACTATAATACAATCTTTGATAGTTTGATCAATACTAGTTTAAGCAAAGATAAAACTAGCTGTACAAAATGTCGATTTGTACACAAAGGGGTCAATTCAGAGGCTTCTAAGCAATTTTTCCTAAAACCAGTGTTTCACTCTGCCACTTCAAGAGAGATCAATGTGCAGACATATGGCATCTGTTTTGCTGAAGCTGCAGCCAGAAGAATTTATACCTACTATGGGATTTAAAGCAAGATGAAATACAACAATTACAAACATAGGCAAGTATTAGTCACTTGGAAAAACTATTGATTGCATCCCTCCGGTGTGAACAGGTGCCTGACCAAGTCAATCTGGACATGCAAATGAACTAAAAAACTTAGAATTTATCTTTGAGGAGTACGGGATCATTTGCAAGAGACACTGGAAAATTCTAACTTGCATAGACATTTTGGAAATACACATTTAAATTGATAAAACTAATAATAAAAGTGTCAACAGTTTAATAAATTACCCCCTGAAAATATGTAATAAGTAAAGATTTGTGAGCAAAATAGATGAGCCAACTTTTACTTCTATATATAAATTGGAAATTAAATTATGTATATTCAAGAAAAGTATAGGTTTATTTGGAATAATTTGGTTAAAATTTGCTATATTTCAAATGTGCGTGAGACTTGCAGAGCCACTGGGGCACAGCCATTATTAATCACTGGTCAGTTTCAGGAATTCTCAGGAAGCCTATATAGTCTTGTCTCAGAACTAATTACAGTATAAGAAATTAGACATGATTTCCCAGAACTTTATTATGGTATTCATAAATTAACAAATATTGGGTACTTTATGTCATAATCAGCAGCTCAGTCTCTCTAACCTCACAGTGCTCCAGGGGCTTACATAACTTTTAAAACTATTGCTTAATAAGTAGTGCTTGCTTTACATATGGCTGACCAGGGTTTAATCCTCAGCACCACGTATGGCCCCTTGAGTACTGCCATGAGTGATCCCCAAGCTCAGAGCCAGGTGTAAGACCTGAAAAGAGCTTCCAGTTGTTGCCAAAAAATCCAAACTATCTGTATGTGTGTGTTTGTGTGTATGTGTTTGTGTGTTTGGAGCTTAAGTCTTCTGTTCATTGCCATAAATGCTTCAATATTCTAACTCTTAAGTTTTATGGGTCCCACAAAAATTATAGATTCCAGTCTAGGGAATAGAAATAATTCAATTTTTTCTAGACTTTCATTTTTACCCTGAACATAAAATTGATAATCAACTATTTGAGCAAACTGATGTATTATTTCAATCCACAGATACAAGCATATCATAGATTCAAAAAATACAGCAATAGCTAAAATTTTATCAAGTTCCTTTAAAAATACTGAAATGGAGATGCTGTACCCATCTAAGAAATCCTTTGGGAGGAAACTATTTTGTAACAGCAATGTTTTTTCTAATGGATACTTTGTAAAATACAGAGATGTGTCTATATTAATATTCATGAACAAATTAATATTTTTGTTACATCAGCAGTAGTCATAAATCACTCTTTGCAAGGTGCATTTCTGGGAGTACCCAGGGAACATTATGGGATGCCAGGGATCCTACTGTGGTTGACTTCTTGCAAGGCAAATGCCTTTAACCCTCTCTGACACTAATCATTTTAATATAAACTAACTCTTCCATTGTGTTAAACTTCATTTATTTTTCTCAACATTTCACTGTATGTTTTATTTTTATTGCAGATTTAATTTTATCCTTTTATATCATTTTATCTATCCAAAACTGGGACTTTTCATTTAGCATAATTAGGTAGATTATTGTGTGGGCTAAGAATATCAAAAATGTTTTTCTTATGTTCTTATACAAAAATGATATATATTTATATATATATATATATATATATATATTCACCATCATGAATCTTGTGGTCTAAATTATCTTAGACTTGCACTGGACGGTGATTACAAGTGTTAAGGCTATTATTTGTATGTGGCCAATTCCAGTTTGATCCCTGGCATGACATTTTTCCATGAACAAAGTCAAGGATCAGACCTGAGCACAGTGAAAGAGCCCTGAATAATACTCTGTATGCCCCCAACAAAAAATCAAATATAGTCCTCAAATGTACCAATGACTGATGGTTTTAAAGCCAATCCTATTATTCATTTATTCTGAGAGAGTTTTGATAGCTCCCAGGCATCATTCTCTTCTAGCTCCTTATTTTATTTTATTGCATAATTATAACAAATTTGGAGGCTTACTACAACACATGCTAATTGACACAGTAATGTGGATGAGAGGATTAGGTTAGCTGTGTCCTCTTCTCAAGGTAGACTGACTCCAAAGTGTTCATGAGATAGTAATTTCATGCAAGCCTTTTTTTGCTCTCCTCTCCTTATTCAGGAATTTTGCTAATTTAGTTCTTTGGCATTACAGGATTACGGTACCTGTTGTGTTGTTGGCTAGGAATTATCATTAAAATATAGAAAAATTAAAAAATATTATCATTTGCACATAATATTATAAATTGTTACATGGTTACTAATGTGGACTCTTATATGACAACAATCAGGGGAATGATCTCACATAACACTTTTATATAAACTTACATAAGCAAAGGAGCTAATAGCTCATTGTATTAAGAAAAAGGAAAATTACACATCAAGTGTATAGCTCATGGATTGTCCTAGAATTCTGCCATATTTCCCCCTGCTATATTAGCCTCTTCAAACAAAGGGCAAGTTGTTTTTACCCTTAACCATTTAATACATCCATAACTATATCTACAAACCAAATTCACAATAAAGCTTACAAACTAGTAGGAATTTGGTTTTTTCTTGTATACCAATAAACATTGTTTCCTAAATTATGTGACTCTGTGACATCAATATTATATTAATTATCTCCATAGTTCTGGAAGGTAGAGGTTTGTGCTCAGGAAGGCAACATTGCCAGTCTGGATTGCAGTGAGTCTGCTTTTAGGTTGCAGACTGCCAATATCTTGTATTTTCATATGATAGATAAGGAGAGAAATTCATAAGATAGAAAGGATAGAAATTCTTTTGGAAGTCTGCTTAATAAAGGCTCTAATTTCAATCATTTTGGCCTTCCTTTGACTTGATACCTCTCGAAGCCGCTCATGAAATACAATATTGGTGATTAGATCTCAAGACTGAATTCTGTGGATAGGGGACATATTCGACCCATATCAGGTAAAAATGTTGACTATTTTAAAAATAAATTTCATTTTTATTTTTTATGGAAATTTTTTTAGCCAAAATAGTTATGTTAGTTATCTCTCGTTTTAGGGTGAATTATAATAGTGAGTACTGGTTTTTAATCAAGTTGGTACATCAACTTTAATGACATAAATATTATTTTGTATTTAAAAAATTCCATAATATTGAAAACTATTTTATAGTATTGAAACATTCTTCCATCACTGAGTTAAATTTTCATAATCTTAATGCCAATATTGCATTAGTATTTACTGTAATGAGATCTAGCGTGGTACATATTTATGCAGCATCCTTTGTATTTTGGATGAGAGATTTTTTAAAAATGTATTGATATAACATATTTTAACATTAGATATGTTTAAGGAGTACAGAATTATAAATCAGGGCCAGAGCAATAGATAGCACAGGGAGGGCATTTGCCTTGCACGCGGTCAACCTGGGTTTTATCCTTCAGATCCCATATGGTCCCCTGAGCAGGAGTAATTCCTGAGAGAAGAGCAAGGAGTAACTCTTGAGCGTCACATGGTGTGACCCCAAAAAAAAACATAATTATAAATCATTGTCACTATATACTATTACATTAAATCTATCACTAAAATCTAATTCTGTTCTTCACTATGTGTTAGACCCCTTTACTCAATTTTTTTTTCCTTACTTATTTTCTTGGTAATATTTTTACTTCTGTTTCTCTTGCTATTTTAATCTGGTTTTGGGTTTTACACTAGTCTGATGATTAAAAGGTCTAGGATGGGGCAATGGAAAGGAAGAAACAGAGTCCAAAAAAAGAGAATTAGGGTAAAATGGGTTTGATTGGAAAGAGTATGCCCCTGGGCTATCTCCACAAGACCCCTAGAGAGGTTATTGAGAATCTTCCTAGCCTATGTTTTAGGGTGGGTTTATATTATTGCAAAAGAGGCCTAGGGCAGGGGTTGGTTAGCTAGCACCAAGGTCAGGCAGATAGTCTTTTGTTGTGGATTGTGTTTGTCTTCCAGTGATTTCAGAGATGAAAAACCCTGGGGCTACAGTGGAATTTGCATATGAAGGCTTCAACGTGTCCAACTCTGGGCCCACCCGATAATGACTTTTTAAAAACCCTGCCTTTCAATAAAGACATGAAATTTTCATCATTGCCCCAAAATATAGAACCCAGACAGAATTTCCAGATTAGAGTTCCAGCTTTCTAAGGATAGTACATATTGGTGTACCTGGCAAATTAGAATTGCAATTCTCAAAACTAAAAAAATTACAAAATAACACAAATAATTTTGTCTTTGATACATGTTTTATGATGAATTAAAAGTCAAACTTTTCAGAGGTTATAAAGCATACATAAATAATACAAAAATGTAATTAATTTTCCATATGTGATTATACATAGTACAGGGATTAAGAATCTTGCCTTTACCAGGAACCAGTCCTAGGTGAGCAGGACTAAAACTGGGACTTCCTGAGTATTAAGAAAAGAGAGAAATAAGAGAAAAAACATGGAGTGGAGATAGAGTGATTGGGCTAACAGTGTAGGCACTGCATACTGTCCTCCACTAAGCATTTATTGCTTTGATCCAATAATCACTAAAAAAGAGACTCTTACATACCTGAGGGCCTTAAATTATGATAATCACTGTCTTTGTAAAGAGCTTTCACAAGAGGCAATTCTCAAATAAAGGAGGCATAACAGATACAGGACCCCTGAGGGAGGGCAGCCTCCATCTCAGGGACTCTGGCATTCTATATTAAAAGATGCCATAAATTGCCCTTTCTCTGTCTAGTTCTCAAAAAGCCTTAGCAATTGGTCAACCATGGTTTGATTCCAAGTATTATATATATATTCCCTGAGCACTGCCAGGAGTGATGTTTTCTTTAAACACCTCTAATTTTGTCACTCTCTGCATAAGGTCAAATTTTTTTTCATATTCTTCAATGAAGCAATATCCATCACATTGCTTGTAGTCACAGTTACAGCTTAGTGTTTTTTTTCCTATAAAATAAGAGAAATAAATTTAGTAAAATTTTTAAAGTATTGCATTGTCAAGTTTTTTTTTTTTTTTAGATTTGAACACTACAACTACTATTTAGATACGACTTATCCAGTTGGATATTACTGGTACGTAAAATAAACAATGTCTAGAGAGGGAAAACAAACTGGGTTATTCAACAATTATCATTCAATGTCCAAGCCTTTACGCCTGACTCCCAAACTGGACAAAAGTTGGAAACTAAAAGGGCTGAGATGACTTCTAAATTCTCCATCTGGCAGTAGATTACTGAAGTGGATGAAGGTGCAACAATGGCATTACATGTGTTTTGAGGTTAGAAGTAGCAATTAGTGATCAGAGAATAAATTCTTCAGACATGAAAGTCAGGGTCCTTTTTCCCTGTTGGGATTGATTGGCACAAGTTGATTAATATATGCTGAGGGTGAGGAATAGCTGTCTGAGAATGTGTAAAGAGCTGAAACTGACCAAGTTAAGCAAAAATTTATCTTTAAG
The DNA here is from genome assembly GCA_021461705.1 of Cryptotis parvus. Lineage (NCBI taxonomy): Eukaryota > Metazoa > Chordata > Mammalia > Eulipotyphla > Soricidae > Cryptotis > Cryptotis parvus. The sequence continues at coordinate 10,202 of JAJIBD010025463.1, read as the reverse complement.
GTTCTTCCTACAAATTGAAATCCTATAGTAGATCCTAAAATAATAATCTGAGTCAGATTCTGTTAATTTTACTGTCATTAGGTAATACATCATATTTTGGTGTTTCTGTTCTCTCATCTTCCCCAAATCCTCAATAACTTCACTCAAGTGTTGCTTGTCTGGTTTAAAAAACGTTTTTCTATGTTTAGGACTTTTCTATTTTTAACTAGAGTTTTTCCTACTCTAGTGGATTTTGGACTCTTGGTAACAGGTAGTGCTTGTGATTGCTAGCAAGGTATTATTAATAGACTCTGCATTCATGAGCTAACTATTCCCTCTGTGACTGTTGAAATTTATAAATAAAACTATAATTTAAAAATATGAATTACTACATTTTTTGTATTCTGTGGCATGAGTGACATTCTTATAAATTGCATTTCATGTAGCATTTCAATTGAATTAGGCATTCGTTTTACTTAATGAAATATTAAGAACAGAATATTTATTGTTTTTGCTTTGGTGATATCATTAAGTATGGATTATATATATGAAATTTCAAGCTATGTACTGCAGATTTGAAGTTAATAAACTTAACAAATCAAATGCATATTTTCCTAAATTAAAATAATCTCTATCTTAAAACCAAGGTTTGCATCTATGTAAATTGTACCTAGGATATTCTCACTTAGGAAATGCTATGCAATATGAATTATTTAAGTTCTAGTCTCATAGATAAACTTTATTACTTAACTTTTAATTATTCTACTTTTTTATGAAAATATAGACCAAGACTCACAAGGTAATAGTCTTTGAGATATAGTTATTGCTCTTATTCACAAGATAATCCCACTTTTTGGAATGGGCTGTTCTGAAAACTTTACAAATGTGTTTAAATGCTCTCTCACACACTAACTCTTTATTAATGGCAGCATATTGTTTGACTTATTGCCATCCCTATCTATATAAATCATCTCAATAACCGTACTTAGCAGACATTTTTTACTAAAGAAGAGACTTGAGAATAACATATAACATGAATTTTTTCATGGGAAGTTTTGCATCAATATTAACAGTTAAGGTTTAATAATAGACTATATAACTGAACCGATTGATTTCAAATTTGGCTTAAAATTGAATCACCTGTGTTGCAGTGCACTGTTGCCCAGAGCCTCTGCATCTTGCCTGGAGTTGCCGCCTACAGGCCACTTTGTACATGAGGGCAGAAAACAGTTTGATATGTGGCAGTATATCTTACCAGGTGTTCTATGTTTGCTGATATAAATATTTTCTCTCATGCTGCCAATTATCATGGGACTAGATAAGATCTTACCAGTGTATTTACCTGGTCATGTTGAATCTCTAAGTAATTAGACCAGAGAGAAATGCTGCTTTTGCCTCCAAGCAAGCATAAGTGGCTCTCTAATAAGTCTAAAGGCTAATATACAAAACAACTATGAAGATGAGAATCTTGTGAAGGCTTCAGAAATATATACCTGGCTGTAGAATATCCATTGGTACAGATGTTTGCTTTTTGTATTCTGAGATACAGTTCATTTCCACATGCCCTTCCCCCTATTCTGCTCTGCATGGCACTCTCCAAAGCGATCTTGGCCTGGCAGCATTAACATTTCCAATGGACCTAGGTGAGGTCCTGGGAGAAGTTACCTGAAGGGAACTGACCCTAACTGCTTCCCTTTTGTGTGGTTCAGTCTGAATTGAAAAGATATAATAGCTGTAGGTTGCTTTATTCCAGGTACATTTTGTCTTTTGCCTTTCACCTTCTCCTCTGCTCACCAACCTCTCTGTTCTCTTCCCTGCTGGTCTTAGCATGTGGTAGTGGCCATCATGGTCTAGGAGTTCTAAACCTACACGTGCTTAGGGGCCCAGGTAGGAATCTAAGTCTGGGGTTTTCCTATTGTTGGATTTTATATCAGGAGTAAAGCCTTTGTGAGAGTAAAGCCTTTGAAACTGCTGGATTCCGGTGTCTTTTTCTGTCTGTTGGCCACCAATCCCTGGGGCAGAGGGATCACTGACCTTGCTCCCAGATTTTCTTAGGGTGCCCAGCATACCCTGGACACACCTGGAAAACTTAACACATATATTGATACCTGTCAGGGTGGCTCCGCTGGGTCCCTGACAGTACCGGGAAGCGAGTTCCCTTCTACCTCGAAGCCCGGCGAGAAATGGATGAAAACTCAGGAATCCGATGCAGTTTTAAAAGGCTTTACTTATCACAGGTTCAGGCATACAAATCAGCAAAAAAGGAGAAGCCCGGTGCTTAGGATTCCAGGCTAGAGCCCCCAGCCACGTGTAGGCCAAGATGGCGGCCACCACGTGTAAAAAGGCTTTGTAAAAAGGGGAAGACAAAGACAAGACTTCCAAGAAGGGTGAGCGCCACAGAGAGCCCAAAAAGAAAAGTGCGCCGGAGAGAAAACAGGCTAGTTTTATACCCTGTAACTCAGACCTTCCTCCCACTGTTATGGAAAGCAGGGAGGGTCAAATGCCCTTAGGTAATCCCCTCCCTGCACCTCACCTAGGCCCTTTAGTATGCTAATGTTTTGAGCCAAGATCTGCCTGGGAATGCCTTTATAGGGTAGAGAAGGGGGTTTCTGAGATGGCATGTCTCTGTACCAAAGACTAATACTAATGCCAGTTAAATATTTCTCCAAGCCTTCACAAGTCTCTTCTACTTCATTGTAGTTTTATATTTTAGTTGCCTTTGAGTATATCAGGGAGCCATGCTTGTTTGCTTGGAAGCAAACAGCATTTCTCTCTGATCTAATTACTTAGGTGTCCTATGTGGCCAGGCTAATATGCTGGTAAGATCTAGCTAGTCCCACGATGATTGTGGTAGCATGGGAGAATATTTATACCAGCTATTACAGCATACATGGTCAGATAAACTGCCACATTTAGACTACCCCCTTATCTACGAAGTGATTTGCAGGAGGCAATCCAGAGCAGATGCAGCGGCCCTTAGGAGTCCTGCAACAACTCCCCTGATTAGTTTACTAATAAAAATTGAAAAGGTATGAAATATTCAGTAACGTACAGAAAATTAAGATAAGAAAAAACAATTCCAATTACAAAATGACAATACATGTTACTTTAGGATCCTAACTTGTTTTTGGACCCAAAGCAAAGTTCAAGACAAAGTGTTTCTAGCTGTCTGATTATAATGGACTATAGTTTGCACTGTCCATAATTTGTGAGAGTCAATTTGCTATATTTTATGTAAAGTCGGGTGTCTGGAACAAAGTCTGTGGGGCTACTTCTGGGACAGCAATAGCGGTGATCATATGAGTATGAGTCTCTGGAGAGCAGCGATCAGGAACTCGTTGAACTGTCAGGAACACTGGATCGGTCTCAGGAACACTGGAACAAATATCTCGAACTCTGGAACAGGAGTCTTGAGCGCTGGAACAGGTGTCAGGAACATTGGTGTGGGCGTCTTGCAGGGCTTCTTAGCAAGTGGACACTGGGCACACGTAACTTGTACCTGTAGCTAATTTTAGGGGAGACAAAAACACTTTCCGAGGGTTAATCACAAGTAGAGATTTTAAGGCTTTGCAGGGATCCAAGTCTGGGATGGAGAGAAGAATATAAAGAAGCTCCAATCGGGTGGAGCAGGGAAATAATATGAGAATTGATGATTTTAAATTGATGAGGTCTAGTGGATCAGCAGTGGAGCTGATGAACGTAATAGAGGTTTGTAGTGGTCAGAAATTGAGAATTTAGTAGTTGAGACATAACATAGAAACACAACATTAATCACAAACATAATGGTGGCCACACATGCACACACACACGCATACATTTGATCGATCAATATCTTACAAGCTGCATATGTGACCCATTTAGGGTGATAAATGGTAACGAGTCAAGCGCTTCATGAATATAAAGCCGGCAAATGATGGTGAAAGTGTCTTTTCCTGTGAATAGAGCATTGGGAAAATTATTTTCGGCAAATTATTAAATTTTTAGTGAGCACTGTTTTAGGAGTCTCGGAGTATTGAGTACTGTAGTACAGGTTTACTGCATTCCAATATCTTATCCTGTGAACAGAATCATTAGAAAAACAATTTTTCATTGATTTAGCAAACTTTTGTAATGAGCACTGTGATCAGAGTCCAAAGCCTCGAGCAACATAGAAGGAATCTGCAGCAGCCAAGTTCTTTCCTGCAAATACCTGTGAGCAAAACATTAAAAAAGAAACTCTAACATTAATCCTTGAAACATATGGACATTGAGAACTATGCTCAGAGTCCACCCATTTTTCCGCCCCTTTTTTTTATATAAGAAAGAAAACATTTAGGCTGTAAGGCAAGATATTAGACATGAACCATGATCACAGACTGCAAAACCAAGATCATTATTAAAATGAACTAATCCAGGAGGTTTAAACAGCAACTTCGCACTTTAAAATTTAAGACTTTATATTGAAAGAATTAGTTGTTTTCTGATTCTTGAAAATTTTAGTCTTAACAAGTCGAGAGGAACCTAGAGTTTTTGGCAGCTTATCATCTGTAGAAATGAAAGCATAACCTCTTCCCTGAATGAGGAGGTGACCTGTAATCCATTTATCATCAATTTTCACCCAGATAGGTGAATTGACTGTTTTTTGAGTTTGTATATCTTCTTTGAAAGTGACGCTCAGCCGCATTATAGGGACTCCTTGAGGTATATTTAAGAAGTTTAAGGTGAATAATGTTAAAGATAAATAATCCATTGGAGGCCACTTGTTTTGCGTTGCTTTAATAGCTGAGTTTTAAGCGCTCTGTGGGCACGCTCAACACCCTTGTCCTTGTGGATTATATGGAATTCTTGTAATATGTTTGATCTGCCATTCCTCGCAAAAAGGATTTGAAGGTTTTGCTGGTGTAAGCAGGACCATTATCTGTTTTTATGGTATGGGGAATACCCATGACGGAGAAGCACTGGAGTAAAAAATGGACAAACAGATTTAGCTCTTTCAGACGGCAGAACAACCCATATGAACCGGGAATATGTATCAATGACCACATGAAGGAAAAGGTTTGTTGGGAAATAAGTTAGTATGAGTTATATCCATCTGCCACAATTGTTTGTCTGGAAACCTCGGGGATTTGCTCCTGCTATATGAGATGTGGACTGTAAAGGAGCACAGACAGGAGAGTTGCGGACAATTTGTCTAGCTTGTCTCCATGGGATGTTATGGTGTACATGAAGGCGGCGGGGGGCATTTGTATGTGTCTGGTGCTCTTCCTCAACTGATTTAAACACTGGTGCTACCAAGAGATCTGCTGCTTCATTTCAAAACCACGGCTCGGGCGTCAGCTGTGAGAAACTGATGTGGAGATGTCGAGGGAATGTTCTATTTCGGGAGATCTTGTAGTTTATGGAGTAGTCGCTATGAATTATAGGATTATGGGCATTTGAAGAAGCAGTGACAATTTCTATGGAAATAAACTAACTAATATGCAGAATTACTCACCATATTACATGGGCCAGATGACATGGGATAGTAAATGTATTAGGGTGGGAGGGTCATCAATTCGTTGTGCTAGATTTATAATTTGTATGCAAGTAGAGGTCAACAGGGACCCTAGGGCTTCCACCCTTCCTGATGAGGAGCCATCAATATAATATACTGCACCGAATGGGAGAGGAGAGGGACACGGCGCTAAATTACAAAAGGTGTCCTTTTTGAAATTCCGATGTTTTTCCAGCTAGGTAATGATAAGATATTTCTCCAGAAAAATCTGCTAAAGCTCTTGAAGGATTTCACTGAGTGGTAAACAGCTTCAATTTCTTTTTTAGGGTCAGGTAGTACACTCATGGGGATTACGTCCAAGTAATACTTGGGTTCTTGATCTTCCTTAATTATAAGGTTAGCTATCATCTCAAGGTATGGCGTGCTACTACGATTCTGTTTATTATGTAAGTAAACCTTAAACGGTCCAGATAATTGGGTTTTAGCAGCAGTTGGACTCGGGAGTGGTGAAGACCGAGAACTATGCCTTTTCTCCTGGACAAAATCTGGATAAAGATTTTTGAAGCTGATCCATGAAAATTTCTAATTCCTTCTAGAGCTTTAGGCGTTACTGCCTTGGGCTATTTAAAGTATGGATCACTCTTCAAGGGTGTGGAACAAGTTACTGAGCCTCACAGTTAGAATACGGCAAGGGGGGGGGGCACCCAGTTGATATCTCCCCAGCAGTTTTGAAAATCATTCAAGGTTTTGGTCTTGTAATGGAAATTTTTTGAGGATGCACTAGTGTGGTCAAGAGTAGCCCAAATATTCATATGGAGGCTGCATCTGGATTTTTCTGGAGCTACTTGTAAGCCAGCCTCGGTAAAACTGTCATTACATCATTATATAAATTCTGGAGATCTCTGGAATTATCACAATCTAGCAGGATATCATCCATGCGTGGATGATGGAGGCAAAGAAATTTAGCACTAATGGGTCAAAACCTCATCAACTAAGTGCTGACATCGTAGGTAATTAGTCATTCCTGGGGCAATACTGTCCACTGAAACCTACGTAAAGGACCTTTATGATTAATGGAAGGGACTGAGGATGCAAACCTTTTCCGATCATCTGGGTGGGTAGGTATGCTGTAAAAAGCGCCTTTAAATTCCATGATAATTAGCGGCCAATCCTTAGGAATAGTTGCTGGAGAGGAGCCCAGGTTGCAGGGCTCCCATGGGGACCATAGTAGAATTTACATTCCTTAAGTCAATCAGCAACGCCATTTGCCTGATTTTTCTGTATTATAAAAACAGGAGAATTCCATTCTGAAAACGGTTCCTCAATATGTCCTAATTTCAGCTGTTCTTCCACCAGATTTGTTAGCGCTCTAACTTTATGTATTGAGGGGCCACTGTGGTGTCCATATAGGTTTGTCAGACTTCCACTGAATACGGATAGGTGGTGGGCGCTAACCACAGCGGCCCCACTAAAAAGGTTACTCCTGGTGTTAGGCTTATTATGGAGAGCTAAAACAGGTGCTCGATGGGAATTGGACGAGGTATGTGAATTACTGCCCCCACTGCTTCAGCATGTCTCGACCCCATAAAGTTAAAGGCTAGGGCTATATAAGGCTGGACCATGGCTTCATTCCCTTCAGGGCCACTACACGGCAGCCATCCCGCACTCTGTCGAAGACGAGAGGAGGAGATATTGCCTACCCCGTCAGGCCATGTGGGACACTTTCTTTAGGGCCCAGTTAGAGGGCCAATACTTGGTGGAGATTATGGATATGTCTGCCCCCTGTATCCAACATGCCTTTGACTTTCCTTTTATAAATTACTGGGTATAACTGCCGCTGGCCTGAGAAATTCTGGTAGTGTACCCAACTAGATTAGTTAGCAGGTGGCTGGTGGGCTTGGTTCTATGTGGCTACATAACCAACAATGAAGTTGGCAGAAGGGCTGGTACCGTTTACGCCACCAGCTGTAGGTGTTCGACTGACTACATGGATCCTCAAAAAATAATAGTTTAGCAAGCGGTTCCTTTAAAGTCCATTTAGTTGGCACAGATATTGACACTATTACCTCTCCCAGAGATTCAGGGATCCAGAAGTCCTAAATGCACCTGAATTTCCTTAAATTCCCAGCCAATCGCCCTTGAATTAAACCCATACTACCTGGGGAGCAGGTCCTTTATCCCTGTTTTTAGCATGTAAGATCTTGGACTTGGTTATATTGTGACAGTCTTAGGGCAAGAATGTCGTGACTGCCATTGCCTGATGGAGTAGGCCAGAGAGTATTTATTGACTGTAATTCTGTGGATTCTGACTTGAAGCATACTGGGCAGGTGGAATGAACAAGAGTGGCCCCACTCAGTTGGCTTGGGGCTGGCCTCCCACCAAGTTTTTCGCATTTGGGAGGCCTAGATGTTATTTGAGCTCCATGAACTTGTGGAACCTGGGGGGGTCCATGTAACATTTCCCATAAAGTATTATTAGGATGTTGCCCTGTATTGATAGTTTTAGAAGATGGGCACTCTACGGTGTGTCCTCTTTCCGCAACTAAAGCAGGTTATCTGTCCAGATGAAGCCTGAGGCTGACTCTGCTCTCCAATTCTACAGTCTCTGCTCCAATGCTTTCCCTTCTGTACCTTGGGCATGGTCCAGGTGGGGCCCTCCGGGTGGAGCTAAGCTATTATTAAAGATAGCTCCTATCATTGTTTATCCTTTTTGAAGTTTATTGTTTCTTCCCCTGAAGCTGTTTGACATTTTATCCCTCTCCTGATCCTCCTGCTGCGGGGATAAGCCTCATAGAATCTCAGTCCCCATGTGAGGCCAAACCGACATTTCTACAGGCCTTTAGATATCCCATGGTGTCTTCCTTATCCCTTATTATAGTATTGTTCGACAATTTTGATTAGCATTCCCATATGCTAAGTCGCTTTTAGGATTTTTTGAGTGGTTGGGTCCAATGCCTTTTGAATTGTTTTACTTAATCTTCCAACAAATTCAAAGTATGGTCCATCATGACCCTGGTAAATTTTTGCATAGCTACCTAGTTCTGGATCGGAACCTACTTTTTCCCACTCTTTAATGTTGTCTCCCGAACAAATTTTAAACTAGGTTCAGGTAATGTCGCTGCTTTTTTTCTCTTTTTGCTATTCACCTTCAACTTTTAGCATGGCAAAAAGTTATATTATACCCAGATTCTTTTCTCTTAAAGCGTCAATATTCATGTTAACCCTATCTGTATACATTTGCCATTGTACGAATCCGTGATTGGTTCAGACAAGCATGGGCCAACATTTCAAAGTCTGCCAACACCCACTGATACCTTGACTCCAATCAGCTAAATATTTTAAAGAATAAGGACTTGATATTCCAAACTTGTCGCAAGCCTTCCTAAATGGGGTTATTGACTCACTTTTAAGTCTTTTAAGAACTGCCATTCTCATCTTTAGATTGGTCATTAGAAAGATTAAGGCACTTGCTCTTGATTATTATTAGATTGACAACACAAGAACTGTAAGGCTCTTAGCTTCCAAGCACGAGCCAACCTGTTCCTCCCGCTCTTCCTCACCAGAGCTTTATAGCATCTGCCAGAGGAGTATCTTTCCTTTGAGGGTATTAACTTTGGGGAGATTTTTCAGCTTGGGAATTTGCCTCCTGGTTTTCCTGTTCCTCCTTCTAAGTTATCAGCCAGATTAGAATTCTTTTAGATTTTTTCGCTGGGAAATGACACCTTTTTTAAGTCTACAGCCTTGGGGCATGTTTGTGAAGGGCATTTAGTTGGTTCATGCCTCAATACAGGCGTGCTAGGTCCTGATTGATAAGTTATGAAATCAGAAATCCTCCGCCAGAATACATCCATTTCTTGGCTTAAGTTTTCAAGCTTCCTAGAGATATTTCTTCTTTTGTTCTTTCAATCTAAGGTGTAACTTCCAAACCTCCTCTTTCTGTCCATCTATTCTAACTCTGTTTGCCAATTCTCTCCTAAGATAGTGCTGATTTTATCGATATCCTTTCTCTTCTGCTCTTCAAAACTTACTTCAACTTTTAAAACTTGTTTAATAATTTTACTTTCCTTTTCTTCTAATTTTTCTTTTAATTCTTAAATTGTTCTTTCTAATTTTTCTTTGAATTTTAAATCCTGTTCTTCTAATTTTTCCTCAAATTTTAAAATTCTGTTTAATAATTTTACTTCTTCCTTGTCTTCACTTTTCACCTAAAACTCTGTTTAATAATTTTGGTCTCTCGTTGTAAGACCAGCTCACCTGTAGTTTTATGATCCTCACTTTCTATTTCTTTTAATTGCTGAGTAAACTCATTCCTAAGATTGCATTCAATCTATTACTTTTCCTCTCTCTATTAAACATTGTCCTTACACAAAGGTACAGTTTAAAAATAGCAAGGACCCAGATGATTTGTGAAAAGATAGAGAAGTTCTGTGAAAGGAACTTGATAGACGGGGCCATGTATGATCTCTGAGTCAATAAAAGATACAATGCATCTATACCATGAGATATCCATCATTTTACCTACGGTTCGGAGGCAGATGATCTCTGAACCGATGATACTCAGGCCAGACGATGTCTGGCTGCACTCCACGCCAAGGACGCCACAGTCAAAGCGCTCTGCCGTCCCTGACAGTGTCCCGGGAAGTGAGTTCCTTTCTACCTCCGAAGCTCAGCGAAATGGATGAAAACTCAGGAATCCGCAGTTTTAAAAGGCTTTACTTATCACCGGTTTAGGCTATACAAATCAGCAAAA